>JAZBGZ010000338.1:41865-52462 GCA_037414795.1 Stenodera caucasica | reverse complement strand
TCCTCACTAATTTTACAAATATCCTCATATTCCACACCCTTAATAATTCTACCCATCAATAATCCAGACGCAATTTTAATTTCAGCACAATAATTCTTCTCATCGATAGATAATAACGTTGCTAATTCACCCCTATATGCACCATTAACAATTTTAACAGTTTTTCCAATTGCTGGTAATACAGTCTCTAAATGTTCTTGATCTAATTTCAATTTCTTACCATTATCTAATAGTTTAATAATAGCACAATATTTATCTTTAACTTCTTTTATGACACCTTTTTGTTTATAATATTCATCACCCAATGATTTTGTCATAACTTTAATAATAATATTTTCGGTAAGCCAATAATCTTTACGGTTAATTTTCTCCTTTTTCGTCTCTTCAATTTCTTTAATTTCATCCAATGCGGTTCTTTTACGATTTTCAGTTTTTGTTTTTTTAATAGAGAATGTTGATTCGGTTCTTTTTAATGTTGTTGGTTTTAATACAATCGGTTTAATTTCTTTCTTTTCTAAACCTATCAATTTTATATCTAATTTTAATTTATCTTCTTCATTATCACGTTTCAATTCAGTATATACAGGTTCTTCAATCGGTTTACCATGTTCTTGAGCTAATTGTACTTGTTTTTCAATAAATTCTAATGTACGTTCTTCATCATCTTTATCCATTTTCAATTTTTTATGTTTCTTTTCTTCACGTGCTATCGTTTCTGGATCACGATCTATATAAGTTATAAACCAACCTTTTTCAGTTTCATCAACTAAACATTTTCCTGTACGTCCTAACCATTTAACAAAACCAGTTAATGTTACCCATCTTGTTGCATTCATATGTAAATGATTACGATCAGATATATATTCTTGATAGACACGATTAGCATTAACACGTTTTGTACCAAATTGACGACGTAATATTTGTAAATATTCTTTAGCAAATTCAAATGAAAAATCATCAATATAACGTTTTGAATTATCAGCAAATAATAATAATTGACGTTGATGTGATTCAGACATTGTATGACATTTAAAACCATTCTCATCACGACATTGTTTTTGGCACATTTGACAATACCATCGTAATTTTTGTAAGCCTTTTGCTTTCATTTTATTAGCAATATATTTGGGGGTACCTTTCTCGGCACGCGGCATCTTCACTATTTTTCTTTATATCAACTACAATTACACTAAATAATAATTAATCGAATTATTGATCGATTTTAAAGTAATTTTCGTCAATTTCTATTGATTTTTCTTAAAAAAAACTCGAAATTCGAATATTACAATAATTGTGATTATTGACAACTGTCAAATTATTATAGTTGTAGGCGTTTCACTATAGATAGCGCTATCCTATTTAGATTGGCGCTAAATTTGAAATAATTATTATGAATTTCCAGGTATTTTCACCATGTCGTATATTGTTGCTCACAGCTAAAGTACCAACAAAAGTAAGTATATTCTTTTAATTAATTATTATATAAATTTGATTGTTTTCATTATTAGATCGACTGTCATTTCCACTATTTGGAAATTCAAGCGTTGGAAAGCAAACGTGGCAATCAATTAAGTTTAACAATAAACGATAAAGTTTATTCATTTTTAACAGGAGACGATTCAACATGTAATATTGAAGTTGATAATATGATATCGGCATTGAATAATGCTATAAGAAATATATTTCCAACTGTTCCATTACAACATATAATCAAAAAAGTATATTTATATTTAATTGTATATTTTAATAATTTTCTTGATTAACTATTTAAGATTGATGTAATTCCGAATACACGTTTACAACAATTACGTGACTTAGAAGCAATTGCTAGTAGTCGACGTGAAGTTGGACCTTGTGGTGGTTTTTCGACTCAATACGCCTGTATGTGTGATTATCACGGTATGACTTATCGTGAAGAAGTAGCTTGGGATGTTGATAACATTTACGTATCGTTAAATACAAGAGAATTATGCCTTAAAGACTTTGATTATCTGGATCAAAAGTTAGTCCGAAATTTTAAAAAAAATACTTAATAATTATTGTATTGTTTTAGGGATTTAATTCCGATTATAAGTGCATTGGAATATAATACATGGTTCACGAAATTACGTGCAAATCAAGTGAAATTATCGCACGATAATATCGAACGTATATTACACGTTATACGTAAATCGATAAATTTAGAAGAGATTTATTTAGATAATTTAGGTTTAAAGTCGGATTTTTTGAATAAATTAACAAATGTACTAAAATTGAATCCATCATCAGCATTACATACAATCGATTTATCATATAATACAATTGAAGATAAAGGTGCTATATATTTATCGAATTGTATACAACGTTTAAATAAAGGTCTAGTACATATAAATTTGGCCCATTGTGGTTTAAGTTCAAAAGGGATCAATCAATTATCAGTTGCATTAAATAATAATACAAATATGTTGACGACGTTGATTTATTTGAATTTATGTGGCAATAGTCTTAAAGATGATATTAGTGTAAGTATTATATTTTAATTAATAATTTATCGAATAATAATTATTATTTTTTTTTAGAATTTACATACGTTTTTATCACATTCAAATGCCCTACAACATTTAGATATATCATCAACTGATATTATATTGGAGAATTTATTTGGGGCTCTAGTACGTGGTTGTACAACAAATTTAGTACATTTAAATATATCGAAAAATCCATTTAGTAATAAAAAACATAAAGAAGCTCCAATATCATTTAAACAATTCTTTAGTACAACATTGAATTTGAAATATTTAAATATGTCACATTGTAAATTACCACAAGAAGCATTAAAAAATCTACTATTAGGTTTGGCATGTAATGAATTTACCAAAGATATGAATTTAGATATTAGTAATAATGGTTTAGGGAGTCAAGGGGCACATGTTTTAGAATCATGTGTACATGGTGTACGTTGTATATCTAGTCTGGATATATCCGAAAATAGTTCGTCTTTTATTTATTAATTAAATAATTATAATTATAATTAACATATATTTTTAGATATGGATGGTGATTTAGCGAATGTAGTTTTAGCAATTAGTAAAAATAAATCGTTACGACATCTACATATGGGCCGTAGTATGAAGAAACATATGTCTATAATAATGGATAGTGTTGTACAAATATTACAAGATGACGAATGTTTATTACAGTCATTAATAATACCGGATTGTCGTCTTAGATCAGATTTATATAATTTATTGAATGCATTAGGTGATAATAAGTCATTAGAAATGTTAGATATAAGTGGTAATTTAATCGGTGATTCCGGTGCTCGTTTATTAGCGAAAGCATTACAAATTAATAATAAATTAAAAACAATTATATTAGATCGTAATAATATTACGATACAAGGCTATAACGATATAGCCTACGCTTTAGAAAGTAATCATACATTACAATATATTCCATTTCCAATCTACGATATAATACCATGTATGAAACAATCGAATGAACGTACCGATTTAGTTATGAAAAAAATTCAAGATCTATTAAATCGTAATGTAACATTAAATAAAAATCTATTGAAAATTCTACCATTACAACCAGGATTTCTATTAACATCAAAACAACAAGCTTTAGAACGTTTAATTGTACAAACTCAAGATGCTATTAAAAATTCAACAATAAATGAATCATCATCAATTGTTACATCAAATAATGATATAAATCATGCCAATGATATTATAAATGATGCTGAAAATACTAAACAATTATTAATACGTTTACAAGAAATTGCTCAATATCGTGATGATGGTCATCCGATTGAAGCTAAATTACAACAAGTCGCCAACGAGATTCATAATAGTATATCCGATTATTTACAGGTGGATGACCAATTGTTTTATTTTTCGATATTTCAATTATTACAATTGATTGTTATAATTTTAGATGACTACGGATAAGATGTTGAAATGTTGTAGAGAACAATGTCCGTATGTGTTGCATGATGATCAGACAATACAAGAAATCAAGAAGACTTGTAAAAACAAGAAACAAATACCTTTAGATTTTGTTACTACTTGTATTAAACAACAATCAGGAGTCGATATAATGAATCGTGTTAGGTGAGTTATTCTTTAAATAAATTATTGATTATTCTTGAACCATTCTTGAATCCATAAACAAATTCGATTGATATTATCTTGCAATTGTTCCGAATTAATACTATTTAGTTCATGTATAATATTTGAATTGTACGAATTTCGTGCTTCATCTAATATAACTTGAAATATTTCACAATCGATATTATCTTCTAATTTTTTACCAGTATATCCACGTTTTATTAAACGATCATATAATGTTGTATTATCAGTTCTTAATACAAATACAACATCGAACCAACGTTCTGGGAAAAATTCACAACTATGATAATCAACAATATTACCACCATGACTCATCAAATCTTCTAAACCATCTAATAATTTATCTTCATCTAATATTGGACATTGATAAATCTCATCGAATTCTTCTAAACAATTATATTCTTTTGCTATTTTCGATATTTCCAACCATTGTAAACCTGTTATCTCTGATAATTTCGAACATATTGTTGATTTACCAACACCTGGAGTTCCAGTTATTAAAATATTGGGTGCTTGTCGTTTAATTAATGAATTCGCCATAATTAAACATCAATTAATTTAATTAATACAATCAATTAAATCGGCACGTTTTAATAATTTCAATAATAATAACATAACCTCAAAATTATTTTTGTTTGTGAATCTGTTTGATAGATGTCGCTTAATGTAAAATTTAAATTAATTTTATTTTTATTTTTCAGAGAATTGAATTTAATTGTAGCATCTCAATTAGCTGAACAAATAACTGATGAAATTTATGAAGCATTAATGCGTAGTTATAAAATTTTAGTAGGTGATGCTAGTGCAATTCGTATAGATTCACCACCAAGACGATCAAGATTATCAAGTTCTGGTAGTTCAAGACATGGAGCTAGTGATATTTCAATAACTGATAGTAGTCATCAATCTGATCATTCACCTTTGGTAAGAATTCTTTAATTTAATTTAATTCAATTAATTAATTAATTATTAAACAATAAATAAATTAAATTTGCCTACATGCAGATGTTGGAATATTTGAATCTAGTAAGTACTTTTTTTGATGATAAAATGGTCTATAGTTCACTTTTTTTATAAACAATTGCACTTGTAGTTGTTGATTTAGATTTAATTTGGTTCAATTAGTGTTTTGATTGGTTCAATAATTTTAGGCGACTCCTCATTTGTCGATTAAACGTAAAAGTTTACATGGACGTAAATTACGACCGAAATCAGTTGTTGATAGTGTTGAAGGTTTATCAGCTGATGATATTCCTAGTTTATTACCATCGAATAATCGTAATTCAGAAGAAGATGATTCTGTTACAGAATTACCAAGTACTACACATCAATTACAACATCTCGTTAAAGGTATATATCGAATTAATTTATTAAATTCTATTAATTTAGTGATTTTTTTTTTGTAGGTCGTCCACGTAGAGCCAAGACTCGAGCACCAACACGTCCTTTAGTTAAACATCCTGACGTTAGTGATACAGTATCACAAGATTTAATTGAAGGTTTAGATACATTTTTCCGTCCTGGTTCAGTAACACCAACATCAGATGATTGTAATTCATTTCAAGCTGATGGTAGTCCGAATC
The DNA here is from genome assembly GCA_037414795.1 of Stenodera caucasica. NCBI lineage: Eukaryota > Metazoa > Arthropoda > Insecta > Coleoptera > Meloidae > Stenodera > Stenodera caucasica. The sequence goes on along the minus strand of JAZBGZ010000338.1, from coordinate 46,767 downwards.
ATGATTATTCATCACCAATATTAAATGATGATCGTAAAACACCAAAATTAAATCGTAATTCACCATTATTACGTAGTAGTTTATTAGCAACAACACAAACACCACGTTCAAGATCACATGATAATTTAGAAAAATGTTCACCATTATTTATTAGAAAAAATAATAATTGTGGTGATACAACAATATCATCACCATTAACTAGACGTTTTACAGGTGATAGTTTATCACAAGAAAGTAGTGATGGTAGTACGGATATTAATATTCCAACTGAACATTCCTCACCTGGAGATTTAGGTAAATTGATTTTTTTATTTATTTATTTGATTTTAAAACGATGAAATTATAGATGAAAATGATGCTTTGAAACAAATTAAAAATAAAACAGCTCCGATTATTGCACCAAAACCACGACCATGGTCTATGGTGAATTCTGAAGCCAAATCAACCGACTTAAGTCTATTAAGTGATGGAACATCACCGAATAATTCAACTGGAAATACACCGGATTCAGCTGAAACTTTAGATAGTTCGGAATCATCAATTGATAGTAAACGGCTCGGTAAAGATGTCAAATTGAAAAGAGGTGGTGAGTATTTTAATTGATTTCTATTTTTAGTTTATTTTCGTTTTTATTATTTATTTTAATTTATTTTATATGAGGAATTATAACGAATTGTTTACGTGAACGTGCAGACTTCCGTTTTTTATCACGTAAAAAGGTATTTTCTCGATTTTTTTTTCCCAAAATTTATTTATTGGTTTCTATTTCTAATTTTATTGGATTTTCTAGGAGATAATGTCTGATAAAGATGGTCAATCGACGTCGAATTTAACAAGAAGAGATAGCAATTATAATTGTAGAGAAACAAAAGATGCACACATAAGTAGATGATTTCTCAATTCAGAACTAAGTGTATTTGTAGTTCTTAAGATAGAAATCGTGTAGTTTTTTTCTCTCTAATATATCTATATTATATATATATATTTTGGAAAATTGAAGAAAACAAATAACAAAACAATCATATTTTTATAAACAATTTACTGTAATGAAATGTGGTTGTCTTGTCTTCGATTAAGAAAAGAAATTAGAATTTCGACTCTATTCAAAAACAATAATTGTTCAAATTATTCCAATCCGTTTTATTATTTTACGATTAAATTTTATAATTTTGTGCTTCCACTTTTTGTTTTTATTATTAGTAATATTTGCAATATAGCATGTAAGTTTTGCTATTGTGATAATTTTCGTTTTATTATTTTTATCAAAAAAAAAATTAGGATAATTGTTGCAATATTATTGGGCATTAGCAATTATTTTTTGTCGATAAATCAGTGCCATTCAATTATCCTAGTAGTTTGATTCATCACATTGATAAGCCATATTTTCGCATTTTATTTAATCAACAATTTTTTGTATATAAATATTTTAATTGTTTATTTTATATATATATATTATTGAACGTAATTATCTCGTCAAGTCCTTTTTTTTGTTGGTACTGTGTTATATATTTACGAAAAAAGCTTCCATTTCTGTATTAATCTTTTTTATACTCTTAATAAAAAATTCCTGTAATTACATTATATTATTGAGAAAAGAAATTAATTACAAATCAACAATTTTATTCATACTAAATAGGATGGAATTTTTATACTAGTTTGTGTCATAACTTGTCAATTTCGTAATACAAGCCGGAATAGATGATTATCCATGTAACCTATGAGAATTTCAAAAATTATTAAAAATTTAAGATTCAAAATCAATTGGAAATTTACTAGAAATCCCGCAAACGAAGTCATAAAACCTTCTTTGGTTAATTCCCAAGCCCCGCCATATTCTTCTTCATCTACACATTGGAAGTTGCTAAAGTAGAAGTAAATCACTGCAGCATTCACAACAACAAAACTACAAATTTTCGTGAATTAATCAACAATAACTATCGATTTCTCAATTGATGGCTTACAGTAACAAACCTAGGAAGCCTTTTAATGGAAGAAAGCCCCAAATTATACCGAATATAATACCGATAGCCTGTCGAGCCCAATAGATTACGTCTAGAAATTCATCCTGTGACCAAGAAATATTATAATTTAATCGTTTTAATTCAGAAATTACAACAAAAAATCTAACCTTATCTGGCCATTCCGCATTGGCGGTAATTGCCCGGCTCCAAACCGATTTCAAACTCGACGACTTAACATTACCATTTTTTTCAACAATTTTAGTTTTTGTACTCATCATTCACACAATCATACATTAAAATCGAAATTAATTAAAATTTCAATGAACCACAAAAAAATATTGAATAAATCACACGATCTGACATTTGTCAAATTTCGACAGTCATAGTTGCCAATCATCGAAACTCCCTAAAATATTTGACATTAATTCGAAATTACCGCCGTTTATTTGGAATATGATTGGTCGGTAATTGGGCAAAAACCTACTTTGTGACGGTGGCAAAATTGAAGAGGTTATCCAAATTATCTTAATTATCGTCGAAACAGAAAATTGTGAGGTAGGGAAAAGTGCATTTCCCCCTTCTACTTTCGATTTGTTTGGATATGGCTTAAGTTTGTTTGAATTTCACGCAAGACTTCGCTTCGAAATTATTTAAAATTGTTTGCTTTTCATTCGGTAATTCCACGAACATTAGAGCCTTATTCGATTTGGTTTCTTGGTAATTTATCTATAATTACTACATACGTGTCTTGTCCGAAACGCTTTGATAATAAAATTCAAATATTTAAGTCAGTAATTTTCATTTTTCATCGATAGTTTAAAATGGTGATTGAGAAAATTTGTTGTCTCGGTGCTGGTTACGTTGGAGGGCCAACTTGTAGTGTGATTGCCTTAAAATGTCCGGAAATTCAAGTTACTGTAGTCGATTTAAGTAAAGAACGTATTGCTCAATGGAATTCTGAGAAACTTCCAATTTATGAGGTGATTTATCAATTTTATTACAACAATTAAATCTATTTGTTTTCTTATTAATATTTATGATAACAGCCTGGTTTAGATGAAGTTGTTAAAACCTGCCGCGGTAGAAATTTATTCTTTTCCAACGATTATAAAACGGCAATTTTAGAAGCTGATTTAATATTCATTTCTGTGAATACACCGACGAAAACATTTGGAAATGGGAAAGTAAGTAATTTTTCGTTTAAAGTTACCTTGATGAATTTAAATTCAATTAGGTAATTATGCTCGATCTGAATAATGATGACGACGACGATATTAATCATTAAGTGGTTTTTCGATTGTTTAAAAAAAACAATTTTCTAGGGACGCGCTGCTGATTTGAAATACGTCGAAGGAGCAGCTCGTATGATTGCTGATATTGCTAAAAATGATAAAATTGTCGTCGAAAAAAGTACAGTTCCGGTACGTGCTGCTGAAAGTATAATGAAAATTTTACGTGCAAATCAAAAACCTGGAATTTCCTATCAGATTCTATCAAATCCGGAATTTCTAGCAGAAGGTTCAATTTTAAATAGATAAAATTCGTTCAAATTAACTTATAATTATAATTTTTTTATGGAAATAGGTACGGCGATTAACGATCTTTTGAATGCGGATCGTGTCTTGATTGGAGGTGAAGAAACAGCAGAAGGTCAAGCTGCAATTGAAGAATTATGTAGTATTTATGAACATTGGATACCGCGTAAAAAAATTCTAACAACAAATACATGGTCGTCGGAATTATCGAAACTAGTACGTTTAATCAAGATAAAATTAATTCCATTAGCTTAATTGTTTAAATATATTTTTGAATTGTTAATAGGCAGCGAATGCAATGCTAGCTCAAAGAATATCCAGTATTAATTCATTATCAGCTGTTTGTGAAGCTACAGGTGCTGATGTTTCTGAAGTAGCTAGAGCTGTAGGTCTCGATTCTAGAATCGGTTCGAAATTTCTTCAAGCCTCCATAGGTATTAGATTTAAATCCTAATCAAAATTTATCTAAACCCTAAATACTCGAAAATAACAAGATAATTGTAATTTTAATTTTTTATAATTAATCGAATTTTTTCTATTTATTGGTTTCGGTGGGAGCTGTTTCCAAAAGGACATATTAAATCTAGTTTACATATGTGAATGTTTGAATTTACCGGAAGTGGCTGCTTATTGGCAACAAGTCATCGATATGAATGAATATCAAAAATCACGATTCACATCGAAAGTGATCGAATCACTATTTAATACAGTCAGTGGTAAAACGATTTGTATTTTGGGTTTTGCATTTAAAAAAAATACAGGCGATACTAGAGAAACACCAGCTATTTACGTTGCTAAAACATTAATAAATGAAGGTGCTGCATTACGTATTTACGATCCCAAAGTTGAAGAACAACAAATCTATGATGATTTAACTCATCCATCTATTTGTGAATCACCGGAAGATGTACGTAAATCTGTTACAATCTATCATGACCCATATACAGCTAGTAATGGGACACATGCTATTGTTTTATGTACCGAATGGGATGAATTTACGGTATTTATCACCTAAAATTTAATCTGATTTATGATTAATTTGTAAATAAATTTTAGAATTTAGATTATCATAAAATTTACGATGGTATGATGAAACCAGCTTATATTTTTGATGGTAGAAAAATTCTAGACCATGAAGCTCTTATCAATATCGGTTTTCATGTCCAAACAATTGGAAAACGTCTACAACGACCATTATTAAGATGGTGTGGTACTCGAAATTGTAACTAGAAAATTATTTTATTTGTGACTTTGTACTTAATTTCGTTCAATCCCAGTATTATATTAATTCCGATTGATTTGGGAACAATTTTAAAATGCTTTATCCACTTCCATTATATATCTTTATTATTATAAGTATTATTATAATTATTATAATTAAAATCAAGTGCAATTCCGATGAGAAA
>JAZBGZ010000337.1:3717-52955 GCA_037414795.1 Stenodera caucasica | reverse complement strand
TTTTTTTTTTTTTTTTATTTATCCGTTGTTATGTACTTTTTCAATGCGTACTTTGATATTAAACAACAATTTCTATCCAATTTATGATTGTTTCAATCGAAATAAAATTGATTAACTAATTAAGATTAAGTAATCGAAATTTTTGCTTATTCTTGACAAACTTGATTCGTTATTGTCGAATGACAGAATAAAAATTGGGTGGTGGAGTTTTATTTATTTCTATCGAATTATTCATAGTCGATTTTTGTTGATGAGAATCAATAAATTACAAAAAGGGACAACTTTTATTTGGTCGAATTGAGACATCATTTTAAATTTCTAACTATATACCGAGTGTCCCACTGAGACTGTATCTCGAAACTATTTGTCCTACAGATTCCAGTGTAAATACCTATTTTTTGTATAAAGTGTAAAGCAGAGACCAGGGAGGATGTTTTCATGTTTGAAAATTGTCCACAAGAGAGTGTATTTTCAAATTATAATAAGAAAAGTGTATTTTCTTGGAAAAATGAAATAGGAATGTTTATTTCCAATTACCTATATGTTTTTATGATATTATTTGGTCTTGTTCTTGAAGACAATTTGTACTTAAAAATAGATTTAAGATAGACAAAGAGATCCTTTTTTTATTTTAATAAAAATAAGGATAAAAAATAAGTATATTTCTTCGTTTTTGTGATGTGATTTGACTTGATTTCGAAAATTGCATAAATAATAAAGATTATTAACGAGCAATGTCTTTCAATTATATTCTCGTTTGAATAACTTGATGTTATATTCGGGTTAATTTATCAACAATTATTTATAACTGATGGAGTAAAATTGAAAATATAGTGAAATTCCAAAAGCAAGAGAAAAAAATGCCAATAAATAAAACAATTAGGGAGAAATTTGTTGTTTTGCAAGATGTTTATTTTTAGCTTGTTTATGTTATAGGTAAGACATAGAAAAAAAAAATAACAAAGAAAAGAGGGGAAGTAACAAATTTCTTGTTATATTTTATTATTCCATATGTTTTGCAGAGTAGCCAATAATTTCAAGGGTAGTGTTGCTATGGACAAACTTTTCATACCTGCTTCAAATTGTCAAAAATTTATTTCAGCTATATACATTGGAAAATCCCAAGAATACTAATGATCTCATGAAATTTCATCGATTATTATTGATTGATTGATTCTCAACTTAACATTTCTAGAAATTAATAAATTTATTATTGAAAAAATGGTATTTTGGAATTTAATTTGACAGTTTAAATTTTTTTAGCTACCCATCGAATTATTCTCATTCCAATAATTCGACAGACAAATATTTATTATTTGGGAGATGAATCGAACATTCAAATTTTCTACAGATACGAGTCAATCGTGAAATCTCCAGTAATTATGATTTTTTAGAATCAATAATAGAATGAACCAATTATGTGAAACCTGATAATTATTTGTTGATAAATTCAATAGTAGGAGATCAATATTTGATTTGCGTATAAATAAAATGATTCCAATTTGTGATGATTGGTTTCATCTTCGAAATCGTTCGTTTTTTTCGCAATAATTATTTTAATAAAAAAGAATAATTTGTCTTGAAAGATTCACAAAGAAATTTTCCAAGTTACACGCTCTCCATAATATTCCTGATTTTTCCCCCGAGTGATTCGATATTCTTTAGTTGTGTCTAGGATGGATATTCGATATTTCTCTCAACAAACAATCGACAGACTCGTTTACTCAGATTCATCATCATTTCTTGATAAATAATAAATACAACTTACTTTTAATTATAATTCATTAGATTGATGAGATTTATCAACAATATAATAAGTGGATTTCTAGAGGATAACATATTCAATCAAATAATTGAATATTCCTATTTTAATAATCATTTTCAGTTAAATAGAAAAAAATTCGTCTGAATTGTTGAAGTAATAATTCCCTTGTATCATTTATTGCTCACATTGTTAGATTTTCTTATAGTTTTAAAATTCTAATAGAGAAATATGAGAGCGCTTTCAAACATGTTTCTTCAGTAAATAATAAGAAATAAGAACTAAATAGGAAATCAAACAGAAAAATTAATTTCAATCCTATCATCAAATAGAAAAATTTGAGAGAATCCTGATATTGAAACAAAATTCGAATGACCGTATTTGAAAAGAAGGAGGCAGTATCACAGATGGTCAAAGTGCTGGACCTTTTTTAATTTATTGTTTTATGACTAAGGACCGGATATTGGCCCTTGAAGTGGGTGAGGGGAGAGTAGTCTTTTGAATTTTTTTTATCAGAGCGGCACATCGATAAATAATTGAACTTATGCAAATAAGTTAATTCTTCTACTAATAGACGGTGTTTAATGGTATGAATAATGATTAATCGTAGAAGAACAGCAGGCAAGGTAAATTATCAAAATAACCTTATGATGTCATTTCTGCAAAATAGGTGTCTAATTATAAAATGGAATCGATGATGATCGCATCTCGAAATGAACCTCTTGTCTGCAATTGTCCCAATGATTCATTAAAATTTGAAAAAAAATTTATCTTTTTGAAGTAAAAGTTCTTAAGACGCTATAGGGGTAAATTTTCTAAGAGAAAACGCACATATAAAACTTATTTTCGAAACCTATATACATATGAAATTGTTTATATTTAACCATGTCAAATGGTGTTAACAAATGGTGAAAATTTAGAAACTCATTTCGTTTTTGTTCCTGTGTAACCATGGAAAAAAGTCATGTTTATTTTACTTCGAAATCTAGCGGTAGAAAGTCCAGCAAAATATTATTTGCTATTGCTAAAAATATTTGTTGTGGTATTCCACTGTCAATTTTGAAGTTAATTGTTAGTTGAAGCGTACGGGTGAATATAAATTCATATTAAAATCTATTAATTGTAAAATAAATGGTGACAACACTTTCATCGTTTATGCTGACGTTCATCACGATTCTTTTTAGTTTGAAATTTCTGTTGATAGCACTAGAATGATGCTATTTTATCGTTAGATAATCCAACTTATTTCAAAGATCAAATTAAAATATTAAATAAGTGATTAGAATAATGTACGTACTGATTTTGATTGATTGTCAAAGAAGTTTCACTTCTATCGCGTGTACCAAGTTAAACACCTTTCCTTGTTCTTATCTTCATTTTTATTCCAAAATACAATTGATTATTTTTTTTTATCTTTGCCGTAGAAAATAGTGAATACAAGTGAAAGAAATCACAAAAATAAGAAATAAATAACCAGATAGAGACTCAAACCAAAGCTGATAATTTTGTTGCTAAGATAGCCAATATCTGGTTTTTTCTTGTTCTTCGAATTTTTATATTTTGAAAAATTAAACTCCTCGATTAGACAATTTAATTTTGCGTTTATACTGTTGTGTTCCAGTTAATGTGTTGATGCTTCATATTCCGAAGAACTGAGAAGCGACTCTCAAATCACTTGAAGATTATCTGAGAAATAAAATTGTCTGTAGAGTTATATTGGAAATGTCTCAAATTGAAAACGGCTTTTCATATTTCTATCAAACCAGAATAAAAGATCATAAACATAGAATGAGAAGTGCCTATGTCACGTGTATGTTCATAATAAATCGTTACTTGATTTTCGCGTAAGTGTTGAAAAAAAAGCTTAGAAAATTTTGAGTTCTATAGGTGAAATTCATTGATGTCCAAAACAAAATAATCCGTTCAATAATTGTTCCTGATTTTCATTATATGCTTCTATTGAGAATGAATCAAATCAAATCAAATCGAATATCAATAATTGATGACACGATGATAATTCACTATTAATTGTATTCTCATTATTTGGACGAAGATTTTTGTTTCCCACTTTTAGCCCAAGAGAATCCGACGATAGTTATTTGAGCGTGTAGTATCCGCCTTAGAACCCCCATTGTGATGTTGAAGTCAGACCTGCGCAATTCAAATTTTTCTGGTATAATTTGATCAACGAAGAACGAGATATTATCATAGATAACTATAGATCCCCCACTATTCGTAAAAATCATTCCAATATTATCCCCACTTTTTTCAAAGCTGATATTCAGAGGGCGCTATAAGCAGACAGAAATCTAACTTGAAAGAAAGGAAACTTAGATAAGTTGAAAAGTGGAGGGGAGAAAATTTATATTACAGTTTCCATTTATTTCAGTAATGTAAATAAAAAATATATTGAATTTTATTATCGATTTATTGATCAATTACAATCGTACAGAAAAATTAATGAATGTATAAAAAATACAAAATGATTTAACTATACAGAGTGATTGGTCAAGACGGGCCATTAGAAGTATTAGAAGTTTCAGCCATAGCTCAGGTCTGAGAACTTTAACTCAAGATAAGTGACAAAAGATCTATTCAGTGAAAATATTTTCGGAATTACTGCACTTCCGGTTATACCGGAAGTTGCCATCAACTTTCTTATTTTGAATAGATTGATACTTTTTTTTATAGCATATTCGGATTTTACTCATTATTTTAGTAGGAATTTTATAAATTTTCCCTATACCTAAGATCAACCATTTTTGAGATATTTCACTTTTTTCGAAAATTGTTGGTCAAACACTATGATGATTGACAATGTCTACTGCCGTCATTTTTAAGACGAAAGAGGTGATATTGACGTCATGTGTAGAAGTACCTTCGAGCTTTACATTGATGCTTTTGGTATTGAAGAATTATGTACAGGATGTCCAAAACGTGACCTCTTTCTTTCAAAAGTTAAAACCATCAGAACTCATTTTTTTCAAATACAATGCCCAATATTTTCTTTCACAGATGAATGCAAAATAAAATTCTGCATCGATCTATAATAGCATTTCCTATACCTATTTTCAACAGTTCTTCTGTTATTGAGGTATTTTTTACATTTTCCATAAAATTTCAGAATTACCAAATCGATTTTTCCATAGAAAGCCATGAAAACAATAATAGACTTTGTTATTAGTACCTGTCAACAATTTTCTCGTGTTCTTCCGTTGTTAATCGTGATGGGTAACGAGAAGTATCCAAAGAAGGATATTTTGAACTTATTTTATATTCATGGAGAAAATCACACTTGCCGTGTGTTCAAATGACAGATATTTTTATTAAGCACCAATGAGCGAGCGTTGATTTGCTCGAGTTTATCGTTTCCATGGTTTTCTATGGAAAAATCGAATAAGCAATTCAAAATTTCAGACGATTAGAAGAAATACCTCAATAACAGACAAAGAAACTAGTTTGATATTTTCAGGTCTTGTAATGAACCTCGGAGGATTTTTTTTTGTTTTGGACAAATTTCCCGTTTGCCTGAAGTACACATCTTCAATAAAATTGGTTTAGAATCAGGAACATGGCCTTGTGGCAGAATTTTAAACTGAAGATGAAAAGCATGCTGTACTGAATTAATGACTAATGATTAAGCGGCCATTAGAAAAATACATTCTGTGCTCCTTCCTTGATCAAATTCTTGTTACAGCTGAAGCTTTCCATCCACTTTCTTCTAATGAGCCCCCTCCCACTCCTCTGTGATCTTCATTAGCTTCATCAAGCTTTTTTTAAAAAATCGAGCAACAATAACTAAGCAAACTCAACTATAACAGAAATTGCTTATATTGCATCATTCAATAACTACCTACACAAGATCAGTTCATGAATAATGAAAAATTTGAAATATTATTAAAAAAAATGCAAACACAGGTATTATCCACTTCTCCACATATTTTTTGATTTAAAAGCTCTGATATTGATTAATGGCACCATGAAACTAATCCGGGAAGTCTATTTTTACAAAATATCGATTCACTTTAATTTATCAAATACATAATAAAGACAAAAGCAGTTTCAACTAAATTTTTCTCAATAATGGAGACCTTAGGTGTTTTATTGTTTGTTTGTCGTACGCTTTTTCTACTAGATTTCGAAAATAAAATCCCCAGCTATTCCTGAATTCAAACATATAGAGTTTACGCTGCACAATTTGGAGTATAGATGTCGGTAGTGATAAAACCTGGAGACTCTGCTGCCATCTGAATACCAGTTTTGAATTGATCACGTGATTATTAGAGTTCCCTCCATTTAGAAAACATGGCCCTGGTTCCATTTCATATGAGTAAAATGCCCGTGTGCTTGAAAACTCGTCTATCGGCTTGATAACTGTAGGCCCGATAACTTTATGGGACCGATAAATCGACAACGGTGTGCTAGAACTATCTGTCACTTAACTTAATAGATTAATAGTTATGGCTCGTTAAACTATTTTCACTGCTTGTCCACAGGTGGACAATAGTTTTTGTACTAGCCAAAAGTAAGTTATCTGTAAATATTGGAGGAAATATATCAGTAATCAAACCCACCCCGACCCTTGAACCTCCATAAAATGAGATGCCGGAATTATGAGTTCGGAGAAAAGTAGTTTTTATGAGAAATGAATTCGAATATATTTATTTATTTTTCATAGAATAGAAATGAATTTTTTTTTATGTGATGGATGAAACATGATTTGTTTTGCGGATTGGTTCATTATGACCGTGAATCAATCATAATTTTTCATTAATCTGCAACTTATAATAATCACTTAAATATTAAAAATATTGAAAGACAATCAAATGTAATCCATTTTTATTTAAATTCCTCAACATTTTTTAAATAAAATATTGATATAAATAATTTCATGAGAGTTCATGGAATAATTAATATCTCAAACTAATGGAGGAGCCGATGTACGGGTTTAAATGTCGGGAAAGGAACAAAAAACGAATTAAAGTCGCACAAATAATTTCAATTGTTTTATTCCTCTTATCTTGCAAATTAGAAAACCCGTACCTCACCTACAGATTCCAGGTAGGTATAGGTAATATAAAACAGACATAAAATAGCAAAAGAAATAAACAACTGGCAGAAGAACGTTACAAATGATGGATTCTCCAAATTGTTTTATTGAACTTATCTTGCAAATGTTTGAAAAATTTGACGAAAAATTATTCAGTTCAGTATTAACTCTGCTGTGTTGTATTTGAAATTTCGCTCTTGTTTTTGTAAAGTATTAAAATCGAACGAAATAATTACTCGATAATTGTCTTTCATTTATTATTGCTATTTTATCGAAAATTTTAATGAATAAATATTAGTCGGAGGTACATTACAAAATTGTCATAAAATTTTGTCGCTTCATTATTTAATTCAATATTGAAACTTTTCTTTGCAAAGACTATTTGTCTATATATCTTTGCATTATATTTAATCGAAATTATTGTCTTTAATGTAAACACTATTATAACCTGAAAAAAATTTTCACGAGCTGTCGAAGTATATTTATACGCAATGCGCATGAATCATTTAAGTTATCGGCTTGGTATCTCATCGATTTTCGTCCAATAACTTGTGGAGAGGATATCGAGCCGATAAATACTATTGGAGCGTTGAGCACACCATTTTCGATGTATCGAGAGGCTATCGGATCCATAACTTTATCGAGCCGATAAATACGCTTCAAGCACACGGGCATAAGGCACACAGATTTTTTTTTAATTAGTATGTCTGCCAACTTCATCAGCAGTCAGGTATAGAATTCAATTATCAATTTTTTTCATATATTTCCATACATACATAACTCTTCTGGTTTTTCCAAAATTTCCATTCATTGTTTATGAATTCCCTTTAGCTTGAGAGACATAGTTGGCTACTATATCTTATTAGGCAAAAGCTATGGGAAATTCATGATAAATGGAAATATGGGAAAAACTAGAAGAGTTATGTGTAGGGATATATTGATTAAATTGATATACAGGGTTCCCGGAATTGAATTCTACATTTGACTGTTGGCAAATTTAGGGGACGTTCTATTCAAAGAAATCAATTTTCTCAAGTTTTGAATTAAACGAATCGAATTATGTTCATAAGATGATTGATGAAGATGGTGAAATAGATAGAAACATTGGTCTTAGCAGAAAACAAATATCAATTTCTCGCATATCATCAGAACCATTTTATACATTTTTAGAGAGAAAATAGTTTTCTCTCAAAAATTTGAATAGTTGCGATTTTCTCGAAAACCATTTAGATTGAGTGTAGAACCTGTAGTTGAATGCTGCTCTCTGAGAATAAGAAATCAATTTATTGATTATTGAAGACCAAGTTTATTTCCATTGATATTCCTGATTTTTTTTTTGTAATCATCTAAATCGAGTTGGCTAAAAAATTATTTTTATCGCTGTATATGTTGAAAATTAGTGGATGCACCTGTTGTATTAAGAAATAAGTCTGGATGTGTAGTCAGACTTTCTGGGTAGCATAGTGGTTGGCGCACTTACCGAGTAATCGTAGTTTTATTCCTTGTCCTTTATACAGGACGTTCGCTCTTCATCATTTGATCCTCATTTCAGTTGATCATGGAACAATTTCTCTTGTTGTCGCTAGAGCGAAAGTACCAGAAACTGATTAATAACGAGTCTCTTTTTTGAGAATTAAATAAAAATCATGTGTCAGCTATTATTTTGATTTATTATAATTGTGAAATTAACAATCGAATAATTCAATACACTTGCATTACATCTATAGAACTTGTTGAGAGATTATTTGAAAATCATTTTTCGTGCTATTCCTGAAGCTAATGCATCAGTTTGAATTAACAAGATCATTGTTGTAGAAATTGATGTGATTAGCTTTGAATTAAAAAAAAAAACATTCCAGTTTTCAATAATAAAAAATTCAAAGCACAAATTAACTTACCTCAAATAGAAAACTGTAATTAAATCTATGAAAACCAACACTAATCGCTATAGATGGTTCGTGCAACTACGGCAAACAAAATGCTTTCACCTATTAATCAAATAATAGTATTCAGATCAGTACTGAATCCCTTACCAAATCACTACTACCACAAATTTGACAGCTTTATCAGAATGTGTTGGCGACAATAAGAAATCAGTAAGGGATCAATATTTGATTCGAATTGATTTGAAACAACTTTACCTCCTTACTGAATTGAGATGATATCAACTTTTTGATTAAAATTCTTTTGAAGTGAATCGATGAATTATCTAGACTTTGTCCAACTATCAAACAAATGGCTAATTGATAAGTTGTATAAAATATACCGAACAACTCTGATTTTAGATCGGTGTGATTCAATTCCAATTCATTAATCAAAATCCCATAAAGACGTAAAATATTATGTACGTAAATGTTGATCAGGCGATTCACAAATACAATTGTATAGATTTGATTTGGTTGCTGTATAATTCGACAAAGTTTGCTATAGATCTGACTAATGTTGTGTATTTGTTTAGGATTTGTTGATAATGATAATTGTTTGCAGAGTTCATCCAACATTAATTTCAACGGATATCTAATTGTTAAAACATGCGAACTTATTATGGTTGTTCAAAAGCCATAAATGATATAGAAAATAACAATTATGCCAGAGATAATCGCATTTATAGTTAAATAATACTCGAGGCCCACAATAAATTTCATGCCTATATAAAAAACCGTGTTAAATGCTTGTATACAAAACACTAAAATTATAATGAATATTAGGTTTTTGTTGTAAAATACTTTGATGTTCAACTTGTTGAAATTTTGATCAAGAAAATATGTTGCTTGATGAATTTTGTATAATTCAATATGATAATAATTTCACCAAATTATGTATAAAAAAGCGTTCATTACATTTTGAATTATTTTGCCGAATGAAATAGTTTTCGCAAATACTGAATTCTTTATCGTTATATCGTGAATATCTACCAATAGACAACCAATGACAGCATATATAATTTGACCAATTACATATATTGGTCTTCTAGTTGGTCGGTGTTTACGATTTTTGATCTCTTCAAATTTGAAATTTTAAGACATAATAGTCGATTTTAATAATCTCAAAAATATCGGTAGGATTTTTTTTGAACAACATTTTCAACAAATTCTTGTACAGTACTGCGATAAACTGTGTATTTTTTTCCTGCTCAATTACAAGTGATGTATAAATAGAGTGGGTTCAAGTATGAACCAACATATTGTCCCTCCCTCGAATATTATGACTGTTGGCCACCGATCTGTCTATCTCGCTTTTGATAAAGAAATGAAAATTATTGTCGATTGAATTGATTGTCCCGCCTACTGGATATGTGATTGGAAGAGTACGTCATAATGTTGGCTCATAATTTAACGATGTCTAATCATGTGTCTATTAATTATTTGTCAATTTCAACAAGTAAAGATCATTATTGATATTATTATCATAATGAGTGAGAATTCAACAATATCAAAACAGATCATTAGATTCGAAAAACTATCCCAGGGGAGTACAAGCCTATCAACTTAGACAATTGAATATATGGCAATTTATAACTGTCAAAGTACCGAAAATATCAAGCAATATTACCATAACTTATTAGGTTCGATAAATTAGAGGAAATTTGAGTTTGAACAAAAATAATCGTATTTATAATATAACTTTTCTTAATTTGACTAAATTTGAAAAATTGATAGGCTTTTTTTGTCACCCTGCTCATCTTTTTTGACAACATTTTCGTTAAGTGATTATTATATATATCTTGAACGATTTTACTGTGATCTTCCAAAAGACGTCGGAAGCCGCTTCTTATATAATATAATATAATACTTTCTCGCTAGCCATCATTTTTGTTACCTGCCGTCACTAAAAAACAATCTTTTTCGCCAGCCGTCATTTTTAATATTACAATTAACGTAGCGATGAAGATAGAGCAAAAAAGTATTTGAAAATGTCGATAATCACCAAAATAATCAAAATACGAAGTTTCGCTGAAAAATCTGATTTTTATTCATATTTTCAGGAATACTTAGTCGTTCAGCTATCACTAATCGAAAAACAAAAATTTTATGCCACTGAAGTGAATTATTCTAATAGCTGACGTTCCAAATAATTTACAATTCTTTTCAGATAAGCATTTTTTCAGTGAGTTGAGAAAAAAGTGTGGAAGAATAAGAAAACTCAATGTTTCAGCGAAACTTCATATTTGGACTATTTTAGTTATAAGCAATAAGTTTCTTGCTCATTCTTCGTCGCTACCATGACTTTACCTGAAATACTAGTTTTAATTTCAATCATGGTTGGCCAGATTAGGACCCAAAGAAAAATTCATGCCCACAAAAGATAAATCTTGATGACCCTTATCAATAGAAAAAGTTTTATTTTGATTGCCTTATCAAAAAACAAGTTATTTACGTGGCTTCAGGCAAAGTGAAACTCACTGTATATTAAAAAAGTGCAGTTGTATAAGAACACCTAAAAGAACTTCTTGGCCCAACAAAGAGTACCAAGAGTGTTAATTATATTAGTAATACTGGTAAATCAAGTTTAAATTAAAATAAATCATTTTTTATTTAGTAGCTTCATTTCCTGCGATATGATACGCTCAAGTAATTTTTTTTAATTCAATTTGCAGATTAATAAAAATTTCACAAAGGTTTTTCCAAAAACTGCTTATTTTATTTGTTCTAATCAAGGATAACGAGTGTCTAGAACTTTGTGACCTATCTGACTAGCATAAATGTTGTACGTTTCTTCCTAGAAATGGTTGTTTAGGTCATTCGCTGGTTTTTTTCAATTTTCAATGTCGCGGAACTTTAACATCTGTAAATGCCACATTTTTGTCGATAAATTTTTCTCTTAAAATTCCAACATAAATAGTACGATTTTTTCACGCCTGTTACCTGGACAACCATATCGTTAAGTCAATGCAGTATTGCTAGCTCCGCCTATAAATCTTTTAAAATTAAACCATTTTTTCTACAAAATATTTAAGAAACAAAAGTATTTATGTTATAGATTTCAAATTCAAGCGCAAGAATTGATGACAACAGTTTAGATTTTTCAATTTCTATTATATTTTTCTAATGAAATTTATCTTGTTGAATTTGTTCAACCAAAAAATCTCAGAGGGGAAGCATTTTTGGATAGAGGTAAGTTGGTTTGAATCGACTTATTTTGGCTCCATAAATTTGTGGTAACTTTTACACCATCATTTCTGGGACACTTTGTAGACTTATAACTTCAGTTGTAATTATCTCGAAAAGGGTGAAGTCTACCAAAATTAGGAGTACCATTTATTTAGGGAGAAGACCATAGATTCAAAAATTGTGTGAAATTTTGAAAAAAATCAGTGGCGTAACATTTTTAATAAACAAAATATTTGGTTTTATTCAGTGATACGCCACTGGTTTTTTTCTGAATAGCTTTCAAAAGATCAGGAAAAATTAAATATGATAGATGAAGTTTGCAAAAAAAATAATCTTTCAATTCTGAGTTATAGCTGAATTTATATTTTGTCAGAAAAACTCTAACACTTTGTATCTCAGTCAATAAGTGTCTAAGAAAAAAATGTTGTATGACAAACCCATATATATATCTCTAAGTTTAGAAGAATAACAATAATTATTTCGAATCAATATGGAACTCTAACCTTACATTATTCAATTCATTTGATTCCCAGTCTTCAGTTTTTACCAATAAATTTACATTAATTATGTTCTCTTGATTGTAAAATAAATTATTTATTTCACGTTATTGTTTATATTTTTGAAAATCCGATAGTTGGCCATCCAAAGCCGCATTTATAAAATCAATTAATTTATGATTGAGCTTCTCTGAGGTGAATCAATAATAGGGTGAAAAATACAAACAACGAAATTTAATTCTCGAGAATTCAGGAAATAATTTGTCAACAATCTGAAATCATGGAACTTTTTATAATTCAAAATTTAAATTTATATTATTTCTTAAAGTTACTGAGATTAATATGAGAGTAATAAAATCAGATTAATTGATTATATTAATTATGATTTATGGGACAGTCAAATGAAATGAATTTAGTATCTCAATTATTGTGCATATTGATAAAAAATCTTGCAACACATCAGTTTTAAATTTTGAAATGTCGTACAAATTTTATTTCTTAATTCAACTCCCTTTGAATGATAGTCGCCACCCTTAAATTTTTAAGCTCTAATGCTATTTTTTTCGAAAAATCTCTCCATCTCTATTCAAAAATACTATGATTTATGGATTTATTGCAAAAATCAACAAAGAATAATAATAAACACTACTGGTTATTGAGCTTTTAGTTTATTGCAGGAAATTTCCTCAATCAGAAGATTTTTTTCTCTCAATTTTTGCACTCAATCTAAAAACCATAGCATGTTTAATAGAAAATGAAAAAACTTTTCAAATGAGGTATCATAAGCTCCTATTTCGAATCGCAAAATTCCGAGGTGGCAACTGTCACTCAATTTTTTGGATTAAATTTTCACTTTGCGGGATGTCATTTCAGAATCTAAAATCGACATTTTGCTTTTTTTTTATAAATATACACTATGATTGAAATACTGAATACAGTCCATTCTGCTGTTACACACTGTATATTTTTATGTCTGCGACTTGATTAACCTTTTTATTCTCATCGTTTATTTTTATAGCGATATTCAAATTTCCTATAAATTGTTTTTGACGCTATTTTTTTAAAACAAAATCAACAATTGTTTGGTCCACTAGGATTTTTGAAATTGAGGTTTAGGTAACTCACATTTAGTCTGATTGAAATCGAGAATGCTTATCCAGCAAGACCAAGAAATTGCTTTCTTTCAAAAATTTCATCCATTCCTGTTAAAGTTTCATTCATTGGTACAGTTTTCTAGTTTTTCTCCAGTTCTGGATAGAATTCTAGTTTTTTGCACAACACTCTGATGCATTGATATTCATTTTCCCAATTTTCATAAAAATATTTTCAACGGTCAATTAATCCTCATCCGGAATTTTTTTTGATCATTTCCGAAAATAAGTGGATCAAAAAAGTGTCCATGGCTACTCGCGACAATGTTAATATGGAATAACAATAATAAGAAAAGAAAAAAGATTTAATTTTGTTCTATTTCAAAATAAATGAAAGTTTACTAAGGGTGTGTTTTAGGACGGACGGCCTGTATTTGATTTATGTCGTGGATAACGATTATCTGACAGTAATTGAGTTTATTTAAATACCGAGTGTCCTACATTTATAGTTTGTTTACTCTAACTTTTAAATTTCTTATACTGACCTTATTTTAGAAAAACATTGAAAGCGACTTATGCGAGATTTTAAAGGATCACTTGAAGCTTGTTTAGAATATAAGAGTACTCATTGAGCTATTCCGGAGATGGGTCAAATCAAGATCAACTTTTTTAATTTCCATCAAAAAATTAAGACAAGATTTTTTGTCAATACACACATGATACCCTCCTCATTCTTTTTTGATAACGTTTTTTTTTTATTCAAAAACTAAGAAATAGCCCAGTGGGTACTTTTATAGTCCAAACAAGTTTCAAGTGATCCCGTTTTCGCAAAAATTCTTGAGGAGCTTAGCCTCTTCTTTAAATTTATGTTATTGATAAGGTATCATTCATTTTATTATAATTTGATGATCAGAATATTTTATTTTAATCTCATTAATTATAAGGAATTATTTCCATTTTTGTATTTTCTTACTTTCAACTTTGTTCTCAGCAGAAGTTTTTTTTCTGTTATTTTCTTTAATTACAATTTTATTATATTTTCATCGTGTGATCAAGCTTTTTTGAGCCCTGTAACTTAGAATTGAGAATAAGGAAACTGAGATTTGTTTCGAGGTCAATAAAATCTGTGAGAAACCAAACTTCTGTTATTATAAATTGAATATTGATATTTAATAGAGTTGCTATTTGTTCGATTAATGGACCAATGAAGTCGTGTTTTTTTCAAATGATTCGGACAATAATTGATTCAAATTTCGAGCATTTTCTTGATTTTATCAATTCACTGTTGAAAAACGTAGCATTGAAATCGAAATTGCCAAATTATGGGACGTTCTAATTACACTCTGAATAATTATTTATACTGAATAGCTTATTGTTGGGAATATTTATCAGAAATCGAATTTCCTAATAATAAATGCAGGTGGAAAAACTAATTTTCTCATATTTAATAAGAAAATAAATGATAAAATTAGTCCTACATGATTAGTTTATAGGAATTATTATTCGTTTTTTGTCCGGAAATCCGTTCTATAAAAAGTACTAACTACTTACTTATATCAAACAACAATTGAACAATTGAACAATCGGACAACTAAATTAAAAAAAAAGAAACATAACACGTGTATTTATTGATTATTGATTATCCATCGAAACGTTGACTTATATAATTATAATTAATTACTGTTTATTAATTGAATTTGAAGACCAATCAAAAATATACCTGATATACATTTTTTCCGATTTCCAATCCATTTTTATTTCAGTCAAATTAAGATGATAGATTAGAGTTCTGGCAGTACGGTCGCGAAGATGATCGAGTCCGATCCTCTTAGAATCATCCGTTTCTTAAGTTATGATTTAATCAATAATAAACATATTAGAATTCTACTCAAATTATCATTACCGTTTATATTAGTGTTGTTTTTAATACAAATTACTTATATTATGAATAAATTCGATTCGGATGTGCTTTTTAGGTACTGTTTCTCATGCATTCTCACAAATTCCGTAAGATTATAAAACTCAGAGTCAGAGCCGGCCTTAGCAGTTGCTAGGCTCAGATGTTCTTGTAAGAAGCTATAATTTTGAAAACAGGGCTTTCAAAGTACATTGTGTTCACAAATATAGGATATAGGACCTCAAGGGCTCTAAGGGCGGTACTGACTAGAATAATTGTGTTTAATTCATTTCTCTCATTTGTTTAGACCTTGATTGCTATCGTAATAATTTTGACAAGGGATGATTTTTTAAAATTTGATGGACTCGAAATGTGGTCGTATTCCGATATCAAAGATGAAATAAAATCTAAAATAAAATATGAATCGACTATATGGGAATCGCTCATTTGTTTAAGTACATTTTGTGTAATTATCAATGGTATCTTACATATAATTCTATGTGATCATGACGCGGATGTCTTCTTAATCATCAAATTACTCGACAATAGTTCGATTCAATTCAAATACATTTTCATGATGTTCTACAGAGTAACAATTCTAATTTCTTTATGGTGGATGATAACGACAGTATATCAAGTTATCTACGTTATGAACCATCTCAGATTCCAATTGATTCTATTGAGAGATGTATTCAAAGAAATTAATGATGATGATAATGACGTCATCTATCATCAAACTGTGAAAAGTTTATTGAAAAAGTGTTTTATTCGTTATCAAGAAATAATTCGGTAAATGTTCACTTCACGGGTTTTCTTTTCTAATCCTACTCTCATGAAATTTTGTATACAGCTTCAAGATAGTTCTTTTATTACGACCAATCAGCGCTCAGATAGAATGACATTTGACAGGTAATGATGTCACACACGCTTGGTGAACGAGTAGAGTGACGTCCTAAATTATGTCATATAGATGACTCTGACTAGAGCTGTTTGTCTTGCCTTTTATATAACATTATTTATAATGTCATTCTACTCGTACACAATTATCTGTCAAATGACAAATTATACGTGCGCTGTGATTGGCCATGATATGGAGTCTATTTGCTAGATTATTTGTGAAAAAATTAAAAGTTATTCCTATCATTCCTATTCCTATTATTCCTGTATAAAATTTCACAAAGGTTAGATCAGTTATTTACCAATGGTCCAGTTTAGTTATTGGAAATTTTTATCGCGTCATTTTAAATGCTTCTCATTTTTATAGTTTCAATCATTATTTTAATGAAGATAATCAAAAATATATTTTTGCGGTTATTTTAACTGGTTGTGTTCAGGGTATTTGTATATATATATTTATTTTTACATAGTGAGTATTTCCACAAGAATGAATTCTGTTGATAATACTGTTGTTTTTATTGTAGAATTACATTGCTGGATGTTATGATCGAGCTTTTCTATCAGTATTCAATGCAGTTTGTTCATTTTGGCTTATGATTATAATAGGTCAACTTTCCCAAAATGAGGTATGAAATTTGTAAGATTTTCGTCTATTGCATTAATTTTCTCTTAATTATAGACAGAAGAATTGGAGCAATCGTTTTTACAACAAATCAAATGGTACAATTGGAATCGAGAAAATCAACGAATTCTATTAATGTTTCTTTTGAGATTGAGACAAACATTTACATTAGACTTGACTGAATCTATCCGTATGAATAATGAGCTGGGTGTTCAAGTATATAATTTGTTGATTAGAATGTTTTTAATTTGCTCTGGATTTGATAAATTTCAGATTACTAACAGAATAATTCAAGTGCTCATAATTCTGGTTCAATTAAAATTGGGAGTAAATTGCACAGAGTGAGGTTAATCTTTTCAAAAAGCTCTCAAATTGATGCTTATTTATCCAAATTTTTGTTCTTTCGAATTTGGGTTTGAAAGTTCGTATTTCATTCTCATATTCTAACACAAATTGCTGATACATACAGAATGTCCCCAGTACGGTAACTGGTTCAAATATCTCGGTTATTCATGCGACGATAAAAATGAAAGTTTCAGGCAATATTTCGGTGTGAAAAATGTTTTTTTGTTGCACCGGAGGTACCAAACTCATACAGTGTTGATACATAAATTCTCATTGTTGTGTAAGTCGTAAATAAATTGAAAAATTAACGTGATATTTTGACCACTTGTCGTACAGTAAATACTCTCAACAGGGTGATTCGCGTTGTCCGTTCATTAGAAATTTTTTGACAGAGGCTTCTCTCCAGTTTAAAAGTAACTTGATGATATCGAGCATCTTAAGTACTTATTGTACTTAAGCTTCACAAACGATTATGTGTGATACATTGTCGAATCAAGAAAAAAAGTCATCAGATAAAGTGGAAATCCAAAATTGCGTCCATGAGAAATGAAGAAGTTGATATCAATTGAACGAAATAGAATCAATATATTCAGGAAACAATAGCTTGAGCAAGTTGGCAAATTTGAACCATAGGTCTCTATGGTGGCCCTAGAATTTAAATCACTTTATACTCAATTTTTTATTCGTGTGAAATATTGGTTCACAATTTTAATTTATTCATATTTACTTGTATTCTATAACCATA
Organism: Stenodera caucasica; assembly: GCA_037414795.1. Taxonomy (NCBI): domain Eukaryota; kingdom Metazoa; phylum Arthropoda; class Insecta; order Coleoptera; family Meloidae; genus Stenodera; species Stenodera caucasica. The sequence continues at coordinate 34,938 of JAZBGZ010000337.1, read as the reverse complement.
ATTAATCAATATTGTTATGATCCCAATTACGATATTTCGTTATTTATTTAAATAATACTATCTGAGTAGTCTTGAGAAGTTATAATATTGCTATAGTATTCATTGCTATAGAATTATAATTAATAAATAAAAAATTATAAAAATAAATATCAATTGATAAAAACTGAACATAAAAGCTCATACAAATAATATTATAAAAATAATAACTTTGAAAAAGTGATAAATAATAAAAGTTGAGTTATTCTTCAATAAAGGAATATATTCAAATTATATAAATTTGTAATTATAAATAATAATAATAAAAATAATAATAATTTATAAAAATAGAAGAATAATAGAAGAATTGAATATATTTGCGAAATTAAGCATCATCCGTTGTCTCAACCAATAGTAAAGATCCGTAACATTAAAGGTAGAAGAAATAGCCTTTAACAAATGTAATCAATTCAATATTTTTTCCAAAATGGAGGCAGGTTATTGTTTTTATTTCCTTATGCATTTTTCCGCTAAACTTCGAAGAAAAACATCCCGAGTGACCCCTGAACTCAATCATATTAATTATACGCTACAAAATTTGGAGTATAGATGTCGGTAGTGAAAAACCTGGAGACAATGCTGCCATCTGAATATCAGCTTTGAAAAGGTCACGTGATCGTTAGAATGCCTCCCCCATATAAAAGACATGCCCCTGGTATTATCGTGACAGCCATCTTAATTCGTGTTTGTGTGTGGTGCGTGAAACGAGGTTTTTTTCCAAACAGAAATTAATTTATACGCAGTTGTGTGTCTCAATTGTGGAAGATTACTGTTTATCTTGTTAACGTTCAAAATGGTTCATCTGTGTTTCAACAAGGTAACTAATATCTCATTTTTGTTCTTGAACACGTTTATAAATTGTTCTGTTCCCAATGTTAATTTCCTCCGTTTTGTATTCAAAGGTATTCGACAAAAATGTGAAAAAATAATTGGAAAAAGTCGTTATGAAAATGAAATCACGACGTTAATCGAAGGTTAGTCGAAGATCGTCGTATTCCTTTTCAGCCATAATCTCTTCCCAAGTGCTAATCAATGCAATGTACGAGGCCTTTTGAAACGACCACTCGTGAGTTTTTTTTTTTCTTAATGATAGTGATGTTAGAGATCAAGTGTACTGTTAATGTTTCAATTTTCTCTTTGAATATTTTGTTATGTTTACATTTTCATTGACAGGGTTGCCTAAATTGAACAATATTTGAAGGAAAAATTTTGAGCTCACAGGCTTTTATAAGAGTCGGCTCCAACAGATGTAACAATCTAGTTGAGGAATCTCAATTGAACTTTATTTATAAAATCATCGCTATATCATAAAAAGATATTGAATTAAAAACACACTTCCTCCAATATTTGACAACAAGATTACCTATTTTTTACTGGAACTAGTTTCAGAGATTTTTTTCCCCTGATTAATTCAATTCAGTTTTTTTTTATTTATTAATCAAATTTTCTTTGAAATAATTCTTCAAGATTTTTGGAATCTTCAATCAATTTGAAATTTGTCTCGAATACACTATAGAGTATTCTAGCTTTTGATTATAGTGATTTAGAATTATTCACATAACAGTTAAATTTTGTACCAATTTTCTTCAGAAAAGTCTGAACATTTGAGTCTATTATTGAAGCCCTATGTTGTGGAGTTTTTAGAAATCTCACAAAATTCCACCCATTACTATGTTGTATTTAAAATATCCATATTTTCTTGTGATTTTTTTCAATTCCCTTCATGCTTTACTTTCAATTATGAAGTTTTTTTGTTTGCTAAACATCGAATAACTTTCCAACTCCGTAGTTTGTTCCTCGAAAAAAAAGGATTTCTCGATAAAAAACTTGATTCAATACCGCACTTTCTGTATTTTTGCAGATTTCAAAATGCCCTTTTAAGATTCTTCCAGTTTTTTTTAGAGGAACTGTTACATATTTGAACCTTCCTAATTCTAGCAAACTCCTTTTTTTTGACAAATTTTGCTTTGTTTATTGATGGCCAGTTAATTGGATATTCGCTTGAAACCTTGCAATCATGAAAATTTCTAGAATAATTTTCCAATTCCTGATTGTCATCTCCTGCTTTTCTCTGACTTAAAATGATTTTTCTGCTCAAATTCGAATAATCTGTAACTTCATAGTATGTCGAACTTTATTGATTATTTTCTTTTCTTAGCATTCGAATTTTTGACAAATTTCAACTATTTGACAATAAAATGATTCATAAACGCATTTTCCTTATATTTACGAATTTCAAAATGCTTCACAGGTTTTTCACGATTTTTTTATCTTTACACAAGAATCACGAATATTTGACAATTTTTGTTACTTACAGGTAAAATTTAAACATGCTGAATCATCAAACTTATAAATTTATTTTTCAAACTACTTTCTGATACATACTTAATCACATAATTTGCACTTCAATTAGACTTTCTTTCTCATTTTTCTTCTAAAACAAAAAAACAATTAAATGATTATCGGTTTGGTGGATAATTATTGTTGTTTCGATCCCACCACACAGAAAAATTTGACGATCGATTTAGTAATTAGAACTAAAGTTGAATAGTTGATTGAATTTCTGCAATTAATAATCTACATTTTTTGTGCTCAAATCGTTGAATTGTTTCTTTTTTCTAATGCACAAAAGCAAAGTAATAAGCACAGTGCTCTATTTAATCGGGTTAATTCAAAATATTGCAGAATTTTTTGGTTATGAATTATAAAGAAAGAATTCTGCAATGTAAAGAGAACAGTCGCGACTAGAACAATGACGCATCTAGTCTTAGCCACACATATGATACGTTTCTGTTGTTGGCACATATTTTTCAGGTTCTCAGTTCAGAAATAATTTATTCTCTTCAACTTTTGCAGGATATTCTACTATAGTAGATAGCACGTGGTTTTCCTGAGTTGAGAGTTCTAGTATCTTCTATTGGTAACTCAAATTTTAATATTTTTGTTTAATTTTTATGGGATCTGTTGAATATCAGGGCCTAAGTTGGTGGTTTTTCAATAAAAGAATTAATTTTTCTTATACGTGCTCTCTTTAATAGAGACTCAGAAGAACCAGATTCAAAAACGTAATACAATTTTTAATTTTAATAGTCACTAATAAATTAGTTAGTTCAAAGGATTTATTAACATTTAATGTACTACATATTTAATTTAATGAATAGATATTTCGATGTTTCAATCATGTTTAGTTGATATAAATAATTCGTCATAGTTACAGTTCCACATATCATAAGAGATATGGAGAACATAGAAATGAAACTATAAAAATTCGTTTCTATTTCAAGAATATCCGATTTGTTTAGAAAAATTTTGGGGAATCCCGATCTTAAGTAAACAAACAAAACTAGAATTTCAACTAAAAATTGAAATACAAGCAATCTCACAGATCGTCAATATTCTGTCCTTTTTTTTGATTTATGGCTTTATGATGGTTAGTTGGTAATTTTGATCCCATTGTTAAAATGACAATCTTTGATTAACAATTTTAGTCATTCCACTATAGATTTGTCGAACTATAATAATAAGTGAATATTAAAGTTTATGTGACCGTTATCTAATATATATAAACAACGATCAACCATGGCATTTCGGAACCCTTTAGTTTTTAAGGTTTGATAGAAAAGTTCGAACTAACATCTGGGTGATTGTTCTAACCCATTCAACAATTTATGTAATTTGCAAACTTGCTTTTCACCGCCTTCAACACCTTCTGGAACTTTTATATAGAGTTCCTCTTTCAACATACCGTTTAAAAACGCGGTTTTTACATTCAATTGATGTAAGAGTAAGTTAAATTGATTTGCAAAAGCTTCTAGTAGACGAAACGTTGTAAGACGCGCGACTGGTGCAAACGTTTCATTGTAGTCCTGTAAATATTGTTGACTAAAACGCTTTACAAGTGACCCAGTTTTATTTTGACGCAGTGAAGTAAATTTGTCCTCAATTGCCATCTCCCACTGCTTGTGATTATCTCTTTCGAGAACCTCACTGTATGACTTAGGTATTGTCACATTGAAAGCAGTCGCGTATGAGTTATATGAATATATATCATCATCTATTTGCGAATAAGATGGCACTGAACGATTTTGTAGTCTTTCACTTTGTCTGAGTTCTATATTATCACCTGTATTTTATTATTACATACAGTTTCACTTTCTCTGGTATTAGCTGTATTTTCATTACATACAGTTTTATTTTCTCTAGTGTTATCTGTACTTTTATTACATACAGTTTTATTAATTTTTATATATTATTTATTATCTGCTTCAATTATATCAGATTTATCAGTTTCTGACACTAAAGATTCCTCAAAGTCTCCTTGAGATTTCAAGAGCCTGTAGATTTTAAGATTCATTTCGCCAACAATTACGTCACGCACTATAATGAATTTTTCGGATTCTACGTTCCAAACTTTATAGCCGTTTGGTTCATATCCCACCAGAATACCTTCAAATGATTTTGAATCAAATTCTTCTTTTCTGATTTTATCATAGACATGTATTGTAGATCTGAATACCCTTGAATATTGTAATTTTGACTTTCTTTTATGCCAAATTTCATACGGTGTTTGATTACTAGTAAGTGCTTTTGTCGGTGACATATTAATTGAATATACAGCGGTTAGAACTGCTGCACCCCAAAACGATTTATCTAGTTCGGCTGCAATTATCATAGCGCAAGCTTTTTCTACTATAGTGCGGTTTATTCTTTCTGCTACACCATTTTGTTGAGGGGTATAGCTGACTGTTGCGTGATTTGATAATATCCTTTTTTGGGCAGAAAAATTCTTTTATATCGTTAGATAAATATTCACGACCGTTATCACAATATATATTTTTTGATTAAAGTTAGCTTCGCTTTTAGCTACGAAGTCTTTAACGGCCGGTTTCATAAACCTTGATGTAAATGCTCTTTCTCTTGAAGACTCCTTTATACAGAAGACTGCTTTAAAAGTAGGTACCGTTTTATAATAGTATGCGAACGGTCTGTTACATAAAGATTCCTTCAACCGTCCTTTAAAAACAAGTGTTAGGTTGGCAAAAGTGAACCCAGCCAAATGTGATATTAGACATCGACCGATTTAAATTTTCAACCAATGAAACTGCTAGTATCCTTCAGCCTTTGTACTTTGACATTGTGTTAACAAAATTCATCGGGAAGTTAGGTTATGTATATGTTGTTAACGTTGGTTGTTAACGATGATGGCACAAAACAATTTTAATTGAATTCCGGTTCGTATGTAAAACAAACAACAAGCATTGTTATTTTCTTATTTTTTTATTTTATTATTAGTGTTGTTAAATGAATAGTTTTTTGTGTATTCACGTTATTGTTTGAGTGAATCAAGTATCGTAATATTTCTTGTTGCAAAACCATAAGATCAAATACGTTGTAGAACGCCCGCAAAAACACAATTTCTTTGGTCTTTTCACTGCAGTTGATACCTCCTGGTAAGCAAGAGTTCTAAAGCGAATTTTTATTACTGATTTCGATGAAATATTTCCAGATAATTTATACCGCAAATCCCAATAATGAATATTATTGAAACGTCTAGTTCATCTGAGGACGAAGAATTATTGGCCATTTTTCGAGTATAAGTTTATCGGAAAAGGGAGAACTGTTCCAATAAATATGATAACAGAATTCTCTGAAAGATTGCGGTTACGTAAACCAACTGTTGAACATTTATCAGGTCGTATTGTACATTTGATAGTATCTCCGAAAAATAGAGGAGTTAACTTATTTGGAATTTTGAATTTAACGAAGCTTATCATTCTTTTTTTTTGGGGTGGGTGTATATATTCGATCAGTTGTTCCTAACATTGGGATTTTATGCAATAGGCTGCATGTTAATTTCTGTTGGGGATCTTATTGGAGTTTCAAAATCAACAACTTGTCGAATAGTGAAAAGAGTCTCTGGGGCGATTGCTTCGTTGTACCCAAAGTACATAAATATGTACGACAACAAGAAAGAAATGGAAAGAGCTGCTGAAGAATTTTATCAGATTGCCAGTTTTCCTCGCGTAATAGGTGCCATCGATTACACATTAAATAAAATATATTCTCCGGGAGGAGATGATGCAGAAATAATCAAATGTTGGGAAGGATATTTTGCTTCAAATGTGCAGACAATTTCCGATGCAGAGTTGAAATTTAGAAATATTGTAGTACGTTGGCCAGGGTCAACGCATGAACAAACAATTTTTAACAACAGCAAAATTAAAGAACAATTTAGAGATGGAGTGTATCGACCATACATGTTGCTGGGAAACAGGGTACGCAATTAAGCCATACCTCATGACAAAATTGCATGAAACACTTACTATTCCGAAAAATCGGTACAACGAATCGATAATACGGACCAGAAACGTAGTGGAGAGACAGTATGGTGCCTGGAAGAGACGGTTTCCAATTTCATCACTTGGAATGCGAGTGAAGTTGGAAACTATGGTTGAAATCATTGTGGCGACAGCAGTGTTGTACAACATTGCTGTAGAAATAAATGATGAGTTTCCTGATGAAAGGTTGGACCATGAAGATGATGATAATGATGATAATAATGAAAATCCCCAAGGACAAACAAATAATTTACTTGATGGTCTGAATGCACGTCAAATATTGATCAATGAACATTCCGCTAAATTGTAACGATATGTTTATCAATAAATTATGTTATGTTAAAATTCGATTTTTATTCTTCTTCTTTTAGCCGTATGTTGAGATCTAGTAGCTTAATATTTTTTTCATGTTTGATTCTCTCCATTTCCATATCTTGTTGAGCCTTCAAAGTTTTTATTTTATAATATTGAGTTTTGACCTCTATAATACTGTTCTCCATCACTGGTCTCAATTTTCTTGAAGTGCATTGCTTCAGATTTCGAGGTATATATGAAGTCCAGTTTTGTCCCTTGCCGTTTCCAGCCTGTAAAATATATTTTGAAATATTCATTAAAACGGTACTCACAGTCTTCGTTTTTTTTTTTGGTGAGGACTCTCGTCTGGTTGATTTTCTTTGGAATTAAGAACGAATGCCTCTCTATCACTTGGCCCCGGCAACGCATGTTTGTCCTCTGGAAATTAAAAATATTGATCACTTTATGCAGTTAAAGTATTTGTGCAAACTTCAGAATTGAAGTTGTATGACTTACCTTTTCTAATATGTCGGTATTTATGATGACAATCTCAGGAACAGTCACCTCATGATGGTCCTCTATATTTGTTTCAGGCTAGAAAAATAATTGGGTAAGCTCGTAAATTTTTTTACAAAATTCATATTTTAAAATTATATTTTATGTATTTATATTTCTGACATTTTCAAAAGCATTTAACCGCTACTCACAAGCTGAGGATCCTCGACAGGCATATCTATTAATATTATTGAGTCTGTTGGTGTAGCTTCCACCTAAAATACAAATGTAATTAATAATAAGTAATTATAATACAGGTTGATTTTTAAAAAACTTGAAGTCGTTAAAATTTTCTTCGGTCCCATAATAGTATAGTCCGACAAAAATTTAAGAAAGTGGAATCAAAATTGTAAATCGAAAAATTTGCATTTCAACAATGGGCTCAAAATTACCAGCAAACGATCACAAAACAATAAATCAAGAAAAAAGGACGGAATATTGCCCACCTGTGAAATTGTTTGTATATTTTTTGCAGGTACAGAAGTTCTAGTTTTGTTTGTTTACATATCGGGGTTCCCCATTTCTATACTCTTCATATTTTCAATTAAATATATGTTCATGATTCGTAACATTTAATGTACATATATAATCTAATAAATAAATTTTTCGATGTTTTAATCATGTCAATTAATGTAACGGAAAAATGAATCATTTGAATTATTGAAATAATAACCCTTATATTATATCATATCCATTGTTGTATGGTTTTCTTAAATATTTTTCAAAATATGAATAAGTCATCAATGGGAAATCCCCATATGTAAACAAACACAACTAGAATTTCCCGACCTGAAAATAAAAATACGAAGTTTTACAGATGAGCAATATTCCGTCCTTTTTCAATGATTTATTGTTTTGTGTTTGTTTACTGGTAATTTTTAGCCCATTGTTAAAAAACAGATCTTTGATTTACAATTTTGATTCCACTTTCTTGAATTTTTGTCGGACAGTTTGTTACACGGGCAGGCGCTGAATTTTTATTCATGGCCCGATTTCAACAACTCAGAAAAATAGCTTAAGTGGTTTTTAATTTAGTATAAGCTGACGATTTAAGAATTTTTCCAAATGTCATAGTATATTTTGGGCTGTATTCACAATTCGTATTTTAAATTGGGACCCCCATTTTTTTCCATCATTTGGAAGAGATTAGTTTTTTTGGTACAGAAATGTACTTTTACTTGAAAATTAGTGTTCAAAAAAAATATCAACATTGGAAAAAACATGAATAAATGTCAATAAAATCAAGTTGCATGGTATCAATAAACAATCTTGACATCAACAATAATCTTATTGAAAGTAAGTTCTTTCTTTCATTTGCTGTTTTTTGACATTACAATAAAGGCATTGTCTTATTCGACACCATGCAACTAGATTTTATTGGCTTATTAGTTTTTTTTTCAACTTTGATAGTTTTGGTAAACAGTAATTTCCAATAAAAATACAACATACCGCATATTTCTGTACCAAGGAAACTGAAATCTTCCAAATTATGCAAAAAAATAGTGGCCTCAATTTGGAATAAGAAATTTGAATATAGCCGAAAATATACTGTGACATTTACAAAAATTCATTTCATGTATTTTTGTAATTTTTGAAATCGGGCCATAAATACAAATTCCACAGCGCCTGCCGTTTCTTACAAATCATCTGTACATTACCTTAACAAAACCAATTCACTTACATGGTCACAGTCAATGCTATTTTGAAAAACTGTAACAATTTTCAGATCCACAATATTTATAGTACAGCCTCAATTATGAGGTCAAACGAGATGTAATTTGAACCACCTGTTGTTTCCACATATTCTTTATTTTCAGCCAAAGTCTTTTTCGTCTTTGCTTCAAAATTACCATATTTCGATTTTAATTGATGAGTTGACCGATACTGAGTTGCCGTTGCATTGTACGCTTGAGTCACACGACGCCAAGCAGCTTCCTGAAAATATATTTACCATTTTTGTAACAAATTACTATTAAACAATGTGGGTACAAACTTTTTTATCATTGGTAATTCTGTTTGTCACTTTATTTTCTATGATCTGTTTTTCACTTCCTATCAACTGTAGCAGCTGTAATTGTTCTCCCACGCTGAAACTTGCACTTTTTTTCCGGTGATTTTGCGAATCACTAATCACATATAACAACTTTCGCGGGAGTATTATGCCCAGACTTATATAGTGCCAATTGGAACTTCCCTTAACCATGTTCTAGCAAACCTTTTTTGGGTGTTCATTAAAATTTAGGGCTTTATTGTCATGGTTGAAGGCGATTCGTAACCATCTGAAGAACAAAAATAATCTATCAACGATACTCAAACTTTTTGATGCATTTTGTTTACTCTGTATTGCCCAATTTATGACACTTTAGGGCTGTTTGGTCTTGTATCCTTAACTTTACAATAGCAATAGTTCCATTTTATAGTTCAGTTTAGACAACCGGGACATTATACAGCGCTTCCACGAAAGTTCTTCACACATGGTTTTTTTCTATAAATTATTGGGTCAAAATTTTTTGTATCAAAATGAATAAAATAGAACGAAAAAACTCTTCTAAGAACTATCATCAACCCCGTTCATCCATTTATAAATAATAGTATAGTAAACAAAACAAATAGTCCTAGTTGTAGAAAATTCTTTGTATAGCAAAAATACGAAGATTGAAAGAATGGGAAAACAATTCAAAAAACAACTAGAATACATACTTGCTTAGCAAAAATATATTTTAATGGTAAATAAAAGAAACATCAATGAATAAACCTTAAGAGAAAATATATTTCAATTCAATTTTTCTTCATATATGTTTGTAAATTAAACTACTGATGATGAACTCATCATCCGTTATGTATTTATAGCCATTTTGGATTGCATGGTATTTTGGCGCTTGTTCTGGCACTAATCATTATTAACTTCTTATTTTGTCAGCTATATAAATCAGTATCTTTGAAAACCCAAAAATTAGCCAAAGAAAGAGTTCAGAGAAGATGTTTTAATCATTATACAAACAAAAATATTGAACAAAAATCGGCAAAAGAACGAAATGGGAAAAATTCAAATTTTATTTGAGGGAATTATAGAGTTGCTTTTTGAGGATCATGTGATATTTAATATACATTTTTCTGATGAAATGTGAAAGATTTATTTCATCGATTTTTTCAACCATTCAAAACAGGCACGTGTAAATCCTCAACTATATAATTACTCTTTTTCAATTTGTCATTAGAAATCAGTGAATATTAGTAGTGGAATCAAGAAAGAGATAAGAGAGATAGAGAGAGAGGAGATGGTAAAAAGAGAGAGAAATATAAAACAAAAACAGTCGGGTATAAACTTAAACACAATAGTCACAATGTTTAGTGTAAGCTATTCGACATCTGGTTTTTTCCTGATTTTCACAAAAATAAGAATGTCTTTGTTTTGAATTCCGAAAGATGCCGACTTATTTGAAAATCGCGCCAATAAAAAAAAATGTTTCATTCCGCTCGTTTAAACTCTTAAAAATAATTTCACTGAATAAAAATCATTACATACAGATGTGCATAGAAGCATAAGGAAAAGGGTGCTCTATATATTGGTCAGCTAAATTAGTACATCGCGTAATGTAATTTTTTTTTCTGCAATAATTATGTTTTGATATGGCGTACAAATTAACTGTTCAGCAAGAATCATCGAGAAGGTTGCAGAGCCATATCTTGCCAGCAAAGGATAGGAAGAGAGTTCGTTAGTAAATGTGTAATGTTAGCTTATGACATGCTTTTCTAATCTGCTATACAAATACTTATAATTCGACGACACTTCCCACTAACACTCATCAAGAAGAATCCCTTTTATATCTTGTTTATTGAATACCCAAAAAACAGTTAGTTGGTGTGAACATTCTTGTGGGTGAAAAGTATATGCATGAATTTGAAATCAATTTTCAAAATTGTTGCATGACTAAATCAGGATGCATTGTAGTAGAAATCTTCTTGGGAAATGGAAATCAAAAAACTTCGTTCAGTTTTGTAATTATTTTATAGTTATTCAATGAACGCAAGAAAGGCCCGAGCAGAATGATTTACTATGTCATGTTCTCCATTGATATTTCTCATGGTACATAATAGTTGCAGATTTGAATTAATGAAAATAATTGATAATTTTTTTTCCATATGCTTGATTACTTCTCCGAACGATTTATAAAATGATGTATGAGGGTTAAATCCACCTTTTTTTTTATTCTACAGCGACAGTCAGATGACAACAAAATAGTAATAATTTGAGGAGAACTTGTAATCGTAGAATTTTCTCATATCATGATTGCTCAATATTACACGTTGAAGATATGATATTTTGCGGTAAATTCTCACATGCTAATGCCATTGTTATGTGCGCTTTGTTTTTTTCACCTTTGTAGCTTTATCACGAATGGGGACATTTATTCCAAAGCTTTTTCACGTTGAATTGAGCTGTTTGAGTCATCTACAATCTATAAGAACTTTGCAGAAACCAATAATAATGAGAAAAATAACAAACTGTGCATGATAAAGTCTTTGAAGTTCATCTGCGTGCGAAATAGAGTGACTGATACTCCAAACATACCATAATAAATATAGTCATTTTTTCTCTCAAATAATATTTGAATCAATTATCATCTGACTACAAGTTATGGCTTTTTATAAATCAATTATGTCTGAAAAGTTAAATCTAAACATTCGAAATAGCGAAGTACAAAGAAAAACACCACCTATTACAAAATCCATCTCTGGTTCTATTTAGGTGAAGTTAGGTGGTTGCAAATAATAGATTTCAATGTTCTTCTTGAGTTGTTTTTTTTCGTCTATGAGTTTTTTCCCATATTTCTTGTGGAAAAATCTGGAAAAACATTAAAATCTATTATTTCCAACCATCTAACTTCACTTGAAAACACCATCATTATTGTGGTAATTATTTGTAAATTGACAGTATATTTCATCCAGTATTTGCTAAAAAAATTATTCACTGTATATAGCCGGAAACTATTATGTACCATGAGAAATTTCACTGAGAAATGTGACATAAACTTCTCTATTCGGGCTTTTTTGTGCATCCATTGACCAATTATAAAATAATTACGGGACTGAACAAAATTGTTTGTTCTCCATTTCTCAAGAAGACCACTGAAATGCATCCCGATTTAGTCATGCGATAATTTTTAAATTTAAATCCAGCTTAACACATTTCACCCTCACCTGCAAAGATGTTTTCACCGGTCAATTATTCGGTAGGTGCTCTGATAAAATGAAATATGAAAAGGCGTCCAGTGTTACAAAGTTTACAAATATTTCAAACTATGTAACTACTAAAAAAAATACAACTTCTTTACTCATTGTAAACAAACGAAATCTTACAACTTTCCAATGATTAATAGTAAATTAATAAAAATAATTAAAAAGTTGACTAGATTACTACACTAAACTACACAACTCTACAATATATTATACTAAGCGCCATACTTACTACAATATACATATATTTCGTTAGTCTAAAACTTTGAGAACAGTTACAAACAATTGAAAACATGAAATAACATAACAATAATAATTTAATATCACATAATTATAAAATAAAGATCAACTAAATAAAAAAATGTACAGCTGCAACTTGTATCGAAAATTAAAATAATTGATTATTATTATTATTATTATTATTATAACATAACAACAAAAACCAACTGATGTAATAAATATGTAATAACTAAGTACATAACCAGTAAATAATGTTTAACATAAAAAATTATGGTTTATAGGGGATACTTACATGTCTTTTACTAATAAGTCTCTTATTGACCTTCCTTCAGCTACACGAGAATCTATTATCTCTGGTAATAGCGATTTTATATGAAACTTTCTCAAAATATTTTCCATTTTACATTTCCAAAAGTCGTCGTCTCTGATAATAATGTCGAATTTCGTCTCTTTTGTCGTAGATACCGTAAAATAGCATAAATCTTTCTTTGTAATGAGTAGCTGTCCTTGTACTCGCTACATATATGAATGATTTGTTTTCAATTTCATCCGCCCACTTTCATTGATAGTGCAGCACTTTATAGTTTTGTTCCGAATTCCTTCTTCTATAGTACAATTTCGTGCTGTGGACATTTTATTTCAAGTAAACTGTTTTCTTCTATCAAACCATTAGGAGATGCTGCCAAAAATCTATTCTTGTGATCTACAAACAATTCACATTCTCTTACTTGTAGTCCAGTTGTATCTCCGAATTTCTTGATTGCAGTTTTCACCATCATTATGCCATATTCTATGGATCTTGAACCATGCAATCTAATCGATGAGTATAATTTACTTTTAACTGTATTTTTAGTATTAGTATTCTTTCTCATCTTACAAATTTTTCCAAAATGACTGGCAGTAAGTCTTAATGATCTTTATTGTATCCATCCATTGTTTTCTTCTCAATCTCATCAATATTAGGGGAGAGTCGGGTAATGGTGCACAATTGAGCGGAAATTGGGATATTTCTAGGGTTGCCAACTTTTTTTGAGCAAAATAACGTATCTAACATTTTGAATATGAAAAAATAAAGTATTTGCAAAAAACAACGTATTTTTCAAATTTAAGTATTTATTGTCTTAAATACAAACTTTTTATGCTCTCAGCACATGTTAACAATTTTGGGTATTCAATAAACGTTTCATAGCTTGCTTTACAATCTAAGTTTAGATTCAAATAAATAAATAATTCTTTTTCTATCAAATTTAACGACGATTGGTTTCTCTTTTCTCGCCACTTCATATTCTTCACTGAAAAAACTATCTCAGTGAAAGCTGAGGTGGGAAGAACAGAGAGCAAATATGAGATATTTTTTTTAATATTTGGTCAGCCATCACATGCATTTTTGAGTATGTATTGCCATTTTTTAGCAGTATTTCTTTCTAAAAATGTTTAGTAGATTTCCCTAAGTATTATTGACTCGGAATATAAATCATCCATCTCAATATTTAATTTGTCTTGTAATTTAGCCTTTATGATTACCGTATCAAAATGTTCAAATTCAACCTCATTTTGCAAAGATACGTTAGGAAGTATTGAAAGCCAGTTATCTTCAGTGAAATCGAACCATATTTTCAAATAATTTATACTTATATCAATAAAAAGTGAAAAATTCTTGATAATTGTATTGACCATTTCAGATGATGCCTTTTCAGTTTTCTGTGATCTTATTTTTGACTTATAACCGAAGTATTTATCAGTTTTTCTTTATTCTAATTTATTTTTCAAATTATCCTCAATTTTAAACACATCCAATATAGTTACAGAATTCCCTTCCAGGTGTTTTATTATTTCACTGAATATATTTAACATGTGGCTTGTGAAGTGTAGATAAATTTTAACGACTTCATGATCTGTTGGTCACTTAGCTTTAATAATTCTTGTATAATTGTTGGACAGTCATCACTCAAACTCTCAAAATAATTACATATTGACTCCCAATTAAGTTAAAGTGTGTCGATGGCTGGAAGTAAGGACAACCAACGAGTACCAATATGCCGTTCAATTTCATGAAATACACCATCAACCATAGCGACAAATTCTTCTCTCCTACAAGTTGACATGGTGTAGATTCTCAAAACTAAATTTTCTATATCACAAGTTGAGTAACCCCTGGCATATTTCACTGTATTGTGAACAAAATGAGCATGACAGTTGCCTTTTATTAGATTTGATGCCTCTTTTTCAATATTTGAATGGTGAATGCCGTCATTAGTATTGCAACTGTCTGCACTGAATCCAGATACTTGATTGAAGGAAAGGTTGTGAGAGTCCAGTGACTTCCTAATTGCTGCAAACATACCATCAGCAGATTCATTCGAATTTTCGTAAAAATCTAATAGTTTATACTGGATCTCCCATTATTTATTGAGAAATATTGCACTACCAAAGGAAATAATTTGATATTTTTTTTCCTTGAAGCATCTGTCTGAAGACAGTTAAATACATTTTTATCACTTAAATCATTTAAAACACTTTCTACAGCATATGAACCTAATACTTCTGTCACTTAAGCTTCCATTTTTGCTCTGCCCAAGCGTATTATATTGGCTGTCTTCAAATCTGCATACAAAATTCTGTTTGTTTTAGCCGTGCAATCCATACTGTTGTAAGATAGATTATGTTTGACAGTGTAAAAAGTTAATGCTAGCTCCGCTGCTCTAACAGCGTTATCATAACTGGATCCTGAACACCTGGACGAAGAATTTGATATAAGGAAATTTTGTAACGCACCAGACGTTTTCTTTATTTCAGTTTCCATTTTGTGCTTTTGAATGTCTTGATGCTGCTTCATCTGAAGAAAGAACGAGAAAAAGACTATTATCATCAAGCAGTAGTAGAAAATACTGAGACGAATCTTTAATGCTCATTGTTAGGTTTAGGTTTTAATAATTCAATTTTGAATTACTGCTCTATTCAAAATGCTGGTTCTTACAGGTTGACAGTATATGCAACTCTGTTTACACGTATGTATCACATCTCCCTTCTTAAAAGAAATAAGGAAGTTATTCACATAATTATAATTGACTAGATTATTTGTACAGTTCATAATCTTGTAATTTCACGAGTATTTTCCTGATCCGTTTTGTTTGTGAATTTGATGTTGTTTCTATACAATTTTTATTTGTTACAGTTTGTAAGTTTGTTGTCGAGTCGATGCAATTATCATTTGTTACATTATGTAAGTCTGTTGCTAAGTCTATTTGTTTATCATTCAAAACAGGATTTTCTATTTCTATTGATGAACAAGTATTAGTGTTAAATACATTAGAAGCTACGTAATCAAATAAAGAGATTGGATTGTGTGTGATAGTTGGGTTTATAGAATTTTTTCTGTGTTTTATAAATTGCGAATTGCGTATCAGACACCTTCCAGCCTCTTTCACAAGTCTGTATGTTCTTTCTCTGATTTTGTTGATGATTTCACCTTTCTGCCAAATGCTTTTGGGATTATTTTGGTACCATATAAATTCGTTTTCTTGAATTTCATCAGCAAATCTTACACTTCTTTTGTTGTATTGATTTACATTTTCATTTCGCTGATTTGTTATAATTTTATTTAATTTTTGGTCATCAATAAGTTTTGGGTTGAGTTTTTTTCCCTCAAATAACAAATTAACTTTCAAATATCGGGACATTAGAATTTGGGAGGGAGAATAAGTGCTGTTTATAATTGGTGTATTTCTATAAGCTAAAAGAGCTAAATAAATATATTTTTGTCCTCCATGCATTTTTAGTTTTTTAGTGGTTTGAATCGTTCTTTCTGTTTGCCCGTTAAATTGTTGGTGATGTGGGGACATGGTAATTATTTCGAAATTCCAATCAATCGCACTATCAGAAATTACGATTTTCGGCTTGCCGTGTCTTGAAAATATTGACTTTGATTTGATAATGACATTTTCTGATGTTAAATCGTTATTAAGTGTGATTATCTCCGGAGATTTCGAATAATAATCAACTATTATTAAGTAATTTTGACCATTTAATTCGTAAATGTCGGTGCCTAATTTTTTCCATGGTTCACGTTTTATTGTGTGCGGAATCATTGGCTCTTTCTTTTTCGACTTTGCATATTTATTGCAGATCTCGCATCTACTAATTGAATGTTCTATATCCGAGTTTATGTTAGGCCAATAGGCAGCACAATTTGCTCTCGCGACGCATTTTTTTGAGACCAAAGTGACCTATATGGATATCGTTTAATAATTTATTGCGCCATGATTTTGGTATTATGATTTTTTGATTAGAGTAAATTAAACCATCTGATTGATTGATGTTCACTCTAAGTTTACATTAATGCTTCAAATTAATTGGACCGTTTTCTTTATATTGTTTAATTATTTTTAATTCTTCATCATTTTCAGTTGCCTGAATTAATTGGTTGTTTTTTTCATTTAAAATTTCTACATCCGTTTAGATTACACAAATTTGATCGTCAAAGTTTAATTCATTTTCTTGCTTTTCTAAATTAATTCGTGAGAGCGCATCCGCTACTTTTAAATATTTACTTGGTTTATGAATTAATTCTATATCGAATTTTTGAATTGATAACAGCATGCGTTGTAGTCGTGTTGGTGTTGAATTCAAAGGTTTTTTAAAAATTGGAATAAGCGGTTTATGATCCGTTTCGATTATTGTTTTTCTTCCGTACGCATATTGATGTAATTTTTCAAGTCCGAAACAAATGGCTAGTAATTCTTTTTCGATTTGTGCATACTTGCACTGACATTCCGTCATTGCTCTCGACGCGTAAACACACGGCTGTTCATTTTGTAATAGTACTGCTCCTATTCCATGATTTGATGCATCAACCGAAATTTTAATCAATTCTTTGGGATTATAGTAAATTAACGTTGGTTCGGAAGTAATGAGCGATTTTATTTTTTCGAATGCATTATTTTGATGTGATGTCCAACTAAAATGTATATCATTTTTTAACAAATCACGAAGTGGTTTGGTTTATTCTGACAGGTTTTTAATAAATTGACCAACATATGTAATCATTCTTAATAATATTTGAATTTCTCTTTTATTTATGGAAATTGGCATTTTTTGTATTGCTTCAATTTTTTCTTCATCAATTGTCATGCCGTTTTTTGAAAATTCAAATCCTAAATGTTTTACTTCGTTCAGTCCAAACTGACATTTTTCTAAATTGAATTTTATATTATTTTTTAATGCTATATTGAATACTTGTTGAGCCTATTGTCATGTTCTTCTATTGTTTTATCATGAATTAATATGTCATTGATATATATTTCCACTCCTTCAATTACAGCAAATATATCAAAAAGGTATCCTTGAAATACTTCGCTGGCAATTTCAATTCCGAACGGTATTCTTAAGAATTTATACCCCCCAAATAGCGTGCCAAAAGTACATAATTTGCTGGATTCATTATCTAAGGGAATATTCCAGAATCCATTTGTGGCATCTAATTTTGTAAATATAGTGGAGCCGTTTAGTGTCGCGGATATTTCATCGATGCTTGGAATTTTATATTTGAAGTCTTTGATAGCCTGATTCAAGTTTTTTGGATCTAAACAAATTCTTAATGAATTTTTGGGTTTTTTAACTAGTTCAAAAGAATTTACCCAATCAAAACTGCCGTTTACTCTTTCTATTATTTCCGATTCTAATAAGGTGTTTAAACACTTTTAAATTGCTCCTGGAGCTCAAAGGAAACATTTCTCACGGGATTTACTACCGGATTGACATTTTCTTTCAATTCTTTATGATAGGGCTTGTCAATTTTACCTATGCCTTCAAATATGTTTTTATAATTATTCTCGCTCTTAATCAAATTAATTGAATTCAATTGAACATTTTCGTGTGGTCTGACAATTCCTAACTCTATACAACTACTTAGACCAATAATTGAATCTCTTTTGTTTTCAACTACATAAAATTCTACATTTGGTACGTATTTTCCTTTCAATTTTACGTCTAGTTAACATTTTGCTATGATAGGTATGTTTTCGCCTGTGTACGTTGTTAAGTTTTCATTCAAATTTCTAATATTGTTCAAATTAAAACTGCTTTGTTTTAGATAATGTAGAGAAATTATGTTGACACTCGCACCTGTATCGACTTTAAACTTGTTAATGTAATTTGAATTATTGTTTATTTCTAGATCAAACAATTTTTGTAATTTTTAATAGAATTAATACCTTCTACTACTAAAGCTTAGTACACACCAAACAACATTTGTTGGAGAAACACTTTATGACCAATGTTGCCCTTGTATCTGTATACAACTAACACAAAAGTAGCGCGTCCACACCAAAACATTCGAAACAAAACCAGATGAGATGCGTAAATACTTCTACAATTTGAAAATTTACCCAATTTCAGAAATTTTTCTATAAAAACAAACTTAAAATAAAAAAGCGATTGCCGAATAAGGTCCGATTTTAAATTAAAAACCGATCGTGAAGTGGAGCTATTGTAATTAATTTCCATTGATTTTGTAATTCAGTAGCTGAAACAATATAAATATAAATATATAATTTTCTATATACCTACACCATTATGCTTTTAAATTTGTAATCTTTAGTTAACTTATTATTCATTTAACCGTTGATCACTTTTATTGATTTGGAAACAATACAATCAATAAAGAGATATACAAATCCAAATAATCAATTCTTTTATTTTTTTATTTGAAATATTCTATGAGAGTGTATATTTAGCGTCGTCCATTGTCATTACTAGTTATTAGTTTATTGGTCATGCTGAATATTTCGCAATTAGGTGTAAATAGAGTTGAAGCACTCAAAAATCATTTACATTTTCCGGAAAAGTAGGTAAAGTAGGTATACTCCCAATTATCCGAATCTCGATTAACAGGAATCCGGTTTATCCGAAATGGATCACGGCGTAAAGAAACTTTCAATTAATCGAAAAACTGCGATTATCCGAAATTCTGTACATGAAGTGATTAAATAAATACATACATCAGCAGCATCAGCAAATCCGACTCAATCTCAATTATACATATATATTATTATTTTATGTATTTTATAAAATCATAAAAATCATAATGTATCTTCCAAAATGTTTTTCGTAATAGAATTAGCATATCATTAGTATTATTTGATTTTTTTATCATATACGCTTTAACCGGAATTTCGTTTATTCGAAACGACCTGGGTCGTCCACTTTAATTTCGGATAATCAGGAGTATCTTGATAATCAAGTAAAAGGATGAGTTGATCTCATTGGTTAAGTGATATAAATTTCTAATTCGTTGTATTATTTTTGTATTGGAAAATTTTGGAACTTTTTTCGCGAAAGATTTTACTCTGTTCTTTTACTACCCTCTCTTTGAATTAAAAGCTATTCATGATACGTGAATCTAGGTAGAAGTATCGGATAGTTTTTCTTTTATTTACCAAAGTAGTAAGTTGCAAATTAATAACAAATAACTATATTACAAATAAAATGATATTTTTGATTTGAATTATTACGTGATCTCATTTTTATTGGCCAACTAGCACAAAATAGATTCGCTGGCTGTCTCTTTCTACAAAAAATTTTCACAAGTAGACATGGCATCCTTCTACCTGCTCTGCTTGTATCCGTGTTTTCAACCCAATATTGAAAACACGAAAACAGATCTATGCAAAAAAATTCTTTTGATTTTTTGCCGCCCGATTCTGACGACTGTCCTTCCAAGTGGACAGAACACCATAAATTAAGATGTTGCGAGCTAATGAATCTCGGTGTGTACTCAATTTGCAAATAGAAACAAGCAACATCCAACATATTTCTTTTGATATTAAACCACCCGAAATTGACGAACACTCTATCCAAGGGTAAAAAATGCCATAAATCAAGATGTTGATTGCAATTGTAGCTCGGTGTGTTCTAAGCTTAACGTTTTTTTTTGCTTATAGTTATTTGTTTCATTGATTTTTTATTTTTATTTTTGCATACGTTTGAATAATGATTCAATTTTTTGCAAATATTACAGGCTCTACTATATGCTGGACATTGATTTATTGGCTGGCCACGTCCGCATCTGTTACATTGTTTGATTATGTTATTACCTGCACTTCGGCTGACGTCACTTTTGTTGTTGCTGTGGAAGTTTGAACTTGGATTTGAAAGAGATCTTTGTCTTCTATTTCTTGAAATTCTTTTGTAGTTGATGGCGTCTATATCTTTCTGTCTTTCTACATTATTCGATGTTGTTTCTTTATCTTGCATCATCATTAGGTTTTTTTTTCGAATTTTCTCTTACTACGCAACATTCTATTACTTGTTCTATTGTCTTATCTTTGTTTTCTAGTAATTCCGCTCTTAGATGATCAATTTTTGTTCCTATTATTATCATTGTTTTAATGAGTTCGTTTGTTAATTTTTTATCTCCAAATTCACATTGCTTTGCTTTGTTTTTTAATTCAGTTATAAATTGTTCGATTTTTTCATCATTATCTTGTCTTAATGTAAAGAAACGATATCGTTCATATGTTAAATTATTCTTTGGTGTCAAATAATTTTGAAATTTTTTTTTTAATATTTTAATTTTATCTGCTTCTGTTGTTTCAAAGACAAAAGTATTGTAAATTGCGATTGCTTCCTCACCCATACAGTGTAATAATTGTGCACACTGTACTTTATTAGGTTTAGCATCCAATTCCATTGCCGCAGCATATATTTTAAATCTTTGGATCCAATTTTTGATTTTTAACACTGTTTTTAATTTGATTTGGTCTATCATTATTATTAATTATTTTTAGACGTGGCTTTATGCGATGTATTAGTTAATTTAATTTTCTTTGATTTAAACTCAACAATTTAATTTTATTCGATATCAACAATTTAATTTTGATTATTTTTTAATTTCAATTTGTTGATTTATAATTTTTTATTTTCACTAACACGTGGTTTCTCAAATTACGACTGCGCCATGTTAGGTTTAGGTTTTAATTATTCAATGTTGATAGAGTGAAGTCTCATTAAATACTGCTTTATTTAAAATGCTGGTTCTTACAGGTTGACGTGTACACAGTATATGTTACTCTGATTACACGTATGTATTACACTCATGCTCAAAATTGAAAGCTAGGAGCTTGGGGTTAGAAAATATAAAACGAGTTTTTAATTCACATGCGCAAGTTGGATTATAAAGACAAAGAAATTATAAATTGAAATAAATTATTTCTTTTTATTCACAACACATAACACAACAGGTGTATATAAGCTAACTCACTTACCTGTCCAATGCCAGCTAAACCGATTGTACGGTGCAGATAATACATCTTGCACCGTTCTTATTTTGAGGATCACTTTTTATTCAATCGTATTGTTCTTTCCACTCTGGTTTATATTTTTGTAATGATTTCGATTTTTGTATTTGAGCTCTCTTAGGAGCGACTGGTGTATCACTTTCAGAATCACTTGACATTCTAAGCAATGTAAAATAATTAATATTCACTTCAATAGGCTCTTTTTCCGTCAATCAAATATTCAGTTATAAATTACAATGGAGATTGATACAGAATACAGACAACTACCGGTAACAATAATTAACAATTGATGTCGACGATAGAGTCATCTGTGACAAATGTCATCTCACTGTAAATCCAAGCGTTTAAGAAAGTGAATACTTATTGTTCACAATGTTGAACATTATAAAGAAACTATAGCATTTTCTGCAGACGAATTAAACATTTGAATTTGTAGTGCTGTCACACCTGACATCCACTGTTTCGATCAATAACAAATAATCATTTTAATCGTGTGAACTCCTCTACTTCGTTCAGTTTTATCTCAGGTATCAATAAATAGTTCGGAAATTACGCATTGGAGAGTTTTGTTTAGCGCATCACTATAAAGATTCAAAATAAAGTATTTTCGCATACTCTATTTTTATGCAAAAGTATAAAGTATATTTATGAAAAATGAAGTAGGATACTTTATTATAAAGTATGGTTGGCAACCCTAGATATTTCTGGTAATGGGGAACATTTGATTTTCAATTTTATTACCAAGATACCTCAGGGTTTTAGCTGCAATACTGCGTTGTCAATTTGAATCAAAAGTGGCACATAAAACTAGAAAACACTAAAACACAAAATCAGCAATTGTGGGTCGGTAACAAATGAGATGTTGTTGTTTGATAGCGCGAAGTTGATCAATCTAACCTATGATGACATGCACATGTTCACTTTGAAATTATTTCAACTCAAGATTAGCCGCCGCGCACCATTACAAGACTCTCTCCTAGTATCGCTCATTTTTTTCTTTCTGCTCTCTTTGAATTCTTCTATGTTTACATCTGGTGTAGCTTCTGTATCATTGGACATCAATTTATTATAATCTGAATCTGCGCTTTGAAATCGACGTTTCCTCTTGCTTACTCTTAAATATCTTCTTTTCTTGCTTTGTTGTTCTAGAAAAGTTCTTGTGTTCTCCCAAATTATCTTGATTCATTGCATTTTTTACTTCTTGCAAAAATATTCCATTCGTATTAAAATTAATAACAGCTCCATAACATCTTCCTTCGTATATTTCTCTCACCAAAAGATTCTTTTCCCCTCTGTTCAATCATCTTGTTGACAATGTTGTTGAGCGTCAAGCTGCGCTGTAAAGAAGTCAACATATTCTTGTTTTTTTGATATCTGTTATAAATTGGCGCGCCATAAGTATGATTGATTGCGCAACCATTCCTATAACTCACCGTTTCTTGACCTGCAGTTCATCGATATTCGGCATCAATTTATTCGATGCTGCAATTGATTAAGTCGTTTTCTCGTCTACTTGGCTCGGCTTGTATGCTTGTTGAATATGAGCTTATCGTAGTGTGTGATCTCCGAGTGGTCGATGTTATCTACCGGAGTAACAATAATGTTTCAAACTACAAAATTTATTCTCTCAGGATGAAGATGTTTATGGAATAATGAAGCTTAGGTTTTTCCATCAACCAGTTGTAATTCATTCCCTATCATCCAAGAGCGAATCTTTTCTAGAGTCGGATTTCTCTTAAGCTCCACTTTTTGATCATTTTCACCAACAGCAACAACCGCAGCTGAATCGTCTGAGTAGCAAAATAAGTGCGTATCATTAGGTATACTCACGTCCATCACATTATTCTGAAGTACATTCCACAGAGTCTGAACAATGACTGAACCCTGCGGAACACCACCACCCATTCTGCGTTCGACATTTCTATCAGTTATTATGTGCCTGTCGCTCAGATAGCTTTCGATAATCTGATATTTTGATGTAACGCGACTTTTGCTGGTTGCTGCCACCAGTCTGTTGATCGGAAAATTTGAGGAAAAAAGGTAACAAACAATCCTTTTTTAAATATTAATTTCAAGATATATTGATAAAATAATTCAAACAAATACAATTGACAATGTAAATCAAATAACTCACATTTTAGTAAGTAATAATCAGGCGATTGAAATGATCTAATTTATTCTCCAAATAATTGAGACACAACTGCACTATCAGTTCGGTAATTTACTTCGGGGAAAAGAATGCATGCAAAATATATGGGGAACTAATAAAATTTACTTTAATTATTTTGTAATTATCGAAATAACTTTTCAACAATAAAACAATAGAACATTACATTACCAGTAAAAGGGGGTTGTTCTAGTATTTCTTTTTGATGTTATTCTCAACATTTTCAGCAATCTTTTAGAACAAAAGAACTAAGTAAAGTTTCTTAAAACTTTTTATCTAACTCTGAATTCTAGATAACGTGTCAAATCCGCTTATTCGTCGTCAGTGGATATTTGAGAAAAATTCATGTTTCCGTTCAAAGTAAAAACTTTGTCGTTTATCTTCTTCAGTATTTCTATACTTGGCTACTATCCTTTGCAAAAAAGACCTGCTCACACCATGAATATCTTCTGCAGATCTTAAGTTTTGCCCACCAGAAATAATGTATTCTAAGGCAGTTTTCATTCGCAATTGACACTGATTGTGTGAAGTCTTTCTGTCTTTGAATCTAAGGCATCCAAGACAAAAAAATCTCTAGTTTCACTTAATAGAAAATAATTTTTTTCTCGGGTATAGTGGTATAGTGGGACGGGTCCCACCAAAGACCACATAATCTTGTCCCACTTTAGACCCCTAGGCACCTTTGTGAGAATAATTAAATGTTTAAGAGAACATATTTCGATAAGTAATAACAAATGGTGGATATCTTGGTGATAGTTGATAGGGCTCCCACATCAAATTTGGAATTTATGTTTTACAAAATAATAATAAATAATAATAAATGTTACATACGTTAAAAGTAATTTACCACTAAATCATGATGTGCAGCCATTTTGTCATGTGAATACACCAATGTTAACAATGATCTCTGTTGGTTCAAACTATGATGTTTATACAAGTATCACTGTAAAATAACCAAGATGGAACTATCGATAACCAGATGGCGGAAATGTCCATTGTCCCAGTATGTACCACTCTTTCCTACTATCGTTTAACTTCTGAAGAACTTGCCTTTTTGCCCTTTTAAGGCCCTTCTTCAGCTTAACCCCTTGTAGCACTTAATTTGAATTTTCGACCAGTTTCAACGAAATTCATTATGGTTTGTCCAAAAAGGTTAAAGAACGATAAATCACTGTTATTTGATTTTTTTAAATTGCATTTGTGTCTTTTGTGAATGGTCATGAGTGCATACCACGTGCAACAAAAACGGAACATTTTCATGGAAGGATCAAAACAGGTTATATGAATTACAGAACTTAGAGCATGAAATTCATAAAATATACTTGTGATATTTCAAAAAAACAGTTTTTGTTGGCATTCAAGTGTAATCCAACTTTGCATTGTGTGCAACTTCAAGTTGTTATGTGTGGTTTATTCAAGTGCTGCATAGAGCGTAATGCCGAGAAATGCCATGCTCATGAAAATTCTTTGCTTGCTCCTTCATCGATATATAGGGTTTGTACCGTGAAGCAGCAGTTGCGCCAGAGAAAGCTTTTCCTCAGAATCTCCTCGCAATAGATGTCCCAATCAAACTATGGATAATCTCTCAACATAAAACTTTCAAGTTCATAGGCAATCAAGTTTTGTGCTTGAAGATTATGTATGTACCGCTGTGTCAAAAAAATGTCCAAATAGCCTGTGACACCATTTTATAGCTTTTCTATCAACGGCATAGAACGATTTTAGCGGGTCTGTCATATTAACGCTCCCCATGTATCGCCTCAAATCGATCACAGATTTGAGACAATTGACTTCTGTCACACTCCCATCTTCCTATATTTTCCCGACAACGAGCTGCTCAGTTGGCGAGCGGATTGAAGAAAGCAGTTGAACTGTTCTTTTGTCTTTCCATTTAATGCAGAAAATTATACTTTTACAAGTCGACCAATCATAATCGCCGCGACTGAAATCTCTGTCATCTCTCAGATCTTTTGAGAGGTTTTGATGGTTTGATTGTACCGTTCCACAGTAGTAAATCAATTTTGTCCGTGACGAAACCATCAAATCTGTCGTAGTGAAAAAGTTGTCGACACAAACATAATGACTTTGTCCCTTAAGCTTTTCGGTCATTTGTTAGACCACACGTTTACCCAAACCAGTTTCTTCCTGGCCATTTAGTTCTTACCTTCGCCTTTACCTTTCCTTTTCTTTGTCTTTGTTGAGATTTTCTTATTTTCTTATTTTAAGATTTCTATTGAATTTTCTTCGATGGGCGTCGAAGTTGAGACTGTGGCATGCTGCTTCTTTTGACCCTATCTTGCAGTGAAGCCATGTGCTTTCTCTGGCAATTTCATGAGGTCTAAAATAGTTGATACCTTATCAGACGGCTCATGGGCTCAAGGTGTTGGCGAAGTGAGCTCTACTTGGTTTGATGCGCCAAGAACTGATACATCTACTTGCTTCGACTCCTTGAATCTTGCACTACATCTGTAGTAGAAACCAAAATAAATATATGACAATCTTGAACTTTTATAGAGTCAGATTGTTGAATCTCAGAAGCAATTAAATTTTCTGAAAACACTTGAGGATTTATTTGGAAAATACCTGTTGCTCTAAATTCAGATTCTCTTCTGCTAATAGATGCAACACTATCAAATGCTTGACATGTCAAGGATGCTACGTCATAAGGCGTTATCGTTTTTGCGAGATAACTTTTCATAAATAACTCACATTCTTTTTTGTAAGCTGCTTTCAGTGGTCCAAAGATAGAAACATCCAGAGGCTGAATTTTATGTGATGTGTGCGGTAGCATATGAATATGATTGCTTACGTAATAGTCGTAAATGCAAAGGGAAATATGACTAGCATTATTGTCTAGTATCAACAGAACAGGTTCATTCGCAGACCGTTTAGTGTGATGTTTAAAGTGCAGAAGCCATTCACGAAAGAGCTTCTCATTCATCCAACTATTTTCTGGGCATTTGTGAAGAGCTCCTTTCAGACTCTTTGTAGGGAAAACAGAAATTGGTGGAATGAATCCTTCGGCAGCGCTGATTGCACACAACAAAGTATCTAATATTTTTTCCGGAGTTTGTACAGTGGGAAACCCTGATCCATCGCAATTATAGATGTTTATTGAAACAAACTTAATTGCTTATAGAACTGCACCCCTGTATTGAAAGTTGTAGTTTTGTTCATGCTCGTTACTTCTGGTTTACTAATAGATATATTATTTCTCAACATGAATGCGTTCAAACAATCACGCCTAGTCATTCTTGAAGCTCCGCAAAAGTTGTGCTTCAAATTCAATCTTTTAGTATATTCCAATGTCACTTTTTTCATCTGAATTGCTGTAAAGACATTATTATAATACATTGGCCATCTTTGATACCAAATTTGCCTTTTTTTTTCTGATGTAAAGGCAGTAAGTCGTCCAAGACGTGGTTCCTAGTTAGATATTTCTCAAATATCTTTTGAACACGGAATACCTATAGTCTCAGCAGCTTTTCGAGTGAGATAACCCTCTCAAATGTGGTAGAGGGTGCAGCGGGGGACAGAGAGATCATGCACATCTTTTTCGGACGTGTAGTTTTATATACCAATTGTCCCAAGTTAGACTAATAAGCTGTAAAAAAGCCTTTATTGTTAAAATTTTGGATTTTTTTTTCCAAAATTAGGAATGGTATTTTTTTGTGCTGTTTTGAGACTTGAAAGCAATTCCGTACCTATTTTGGAAAAGGGTCAGATTGGCATCAACTTTTTCAATTGAGGTCAAAAAAAATTTATATGAAAAACAAATCAGGAGGATGTCATACGTACGTTGACAAAAAATCATCAAAATTTTTTTTCAAAAATAGTCAAAAAAAAAATAAGAAAAAGATGAATTAAACAGGTAAAATTGATTGCTAGTGAACAAATAAGTTATCGAACATGGCCTGATCTGATTGATTTCTTTTGGCTTGATCATGATTTCTCCAGATTAGCTTTGGATCCAAATGGAGTGCAAGGAAGTGAGTTTCACTGACCGAAATTATGAAATTATTGATTCGGATTCGAGGAAAAGTCTTTTTTTTGTGGTAATTACGATTTTCATTGATTACTATATCTACAATCAACAGAAAATCGAAACGTTTTTTGCCCTCAAATGTATAACATTGCAGTATTATATGCAATTCATCACATCAGGAGTGGAATGGCTGGTGAGAAAGTATGTCCATGAACTATGCAGACATTGAAATTGTTGGTCAATCCTTCAAATAAAAAATATAAAAAAAACAATTCAAGAAATCAAGTCGATATCTACCTAGTTTTCAATCCTCACAGGAGCATTGCAAGTGAACTCAAAGAGAATAATACATAAATTATCTTATGGAAAAGTCATTGTAATGGCCAGTCTAGCACAGCGATTCTCGAATTTTTCCGGCTAGGGGCCGCTAAACTCTTAATATTTTAGCGCGTTTCATCTCCAAAAAAAAAGCAACAAAAAACAGTTACAATTTTTTTGATGAGGGAGTGTCCGTTCATGTCCGAGAAAATTAGTGACTCATTCTTATATTTTCTGTGGATCGGTACTGGGCCACAGACCGCAATTTGAGAAAAGGCTGTCCTAGCACCATAATGATGGCAAATTAAGTATTTCAAAATTGATTTTGTTCTTGTGAGAAATGATTGAATAGTGAAGAACATGACTGCAATAAGAGAGCATTGATTCGACATAATGTTATATTCGGTGACGCCCAAAATATCACCCTAGAAATTATTGCTGCGACAGCTGTCATTAAACAATTTCAATATTCTTGGCATTGTGCTTATGCTTCATATACTCCATTTGCTTTTATTGAATGACAGTTATTTTTGCTGAAGTGAAGATGAGCTCCATATCTCAAAATCGCAGGTCCTGATTATGACCGTCGTCTCTATGCGATTGAGTCTCAGAAAACCTTGTGCTCAGCCTTAACTTCGTCGATGTTAGGACATTTACAGTCGATCGATAACTACGGCCTCCGTGCCACCGTCATCTAGTATGAACTGGACCAGCATTCTTAGTTCATCAGGGTGATCTTATGACACAACTAAGCCATGAAAATGTAGTTCAACGGCATCATCTCGATGAGTCTAGTCTTGGTAGCTTGGAGGCGGGGACGCCTCAGGTTGGTCTCAGGCGTAAGCCTGACATCATGCAGGAACACGTTGTCACCTCGAATATTATTAAGGTCCAGCCTTCTGCCGATCGCAACAGAGCCAATCCAGCCTATAAATTGGAAAACCAACAATTTGTCATGTCTCTCATGTGGGTGCCAGAGAGGCTCTTAGTGCACACTTTTAAATCAAAACAACCAAGATTGATCTTATTTGAAATATTGAAGGTAAAATTGTGTCAAAACATTGATCAAATCCTCTGGACAATAGGGCATGAGAAATTGTTCCATAAAATTCAAATCAGGGAGGTTGTTTTAATAATAAAAACACTGCTATTATTCAAGTCATGGTTAGATGACACTACACGATCAGCTACAGTAGACGTTCAAAGTTTAAAGTCGGATACATCTCAAGTGCTCTTTCTTGCAAACTTTGAGATTTCTAACAGTTTTGCCAAGATCAAATCTGTCACAATCACAGTGTAGTATGTAAATACCGCCTCTATCAAGAGGTAGAATCTTGTCTGAGATCAAAAAGTGAGAGAGAAAAATTATAAACAACACTGACATCAATAGGTTAAAAGACCCAACTGGCACGGGAATAAAAGGGGCACAAGTGAGGAGTTTTGTGAAATCTTTTTATGGGGGTAAAAGGGTTATGAGGTGAAAAGAGAACGGATGAAAAACTTTTTTTACTTTTGAAAAAGTCTATTGATTAAATAAATGAGGAGAAAAATGATTCATTGGAGTAATATATTTAATATTATTCAGTTCAATGGGAAATCCAGCTTATGTTCATAAGTGGTGGTTTTCAATTTGTTCAGTTGTGCAATAAGGAAATATGAACTTTCACTTATATTAGATCATTTTCTATCTCGCGAAGATGAAAACTGATTATATATCGAAAATGATGATTTAATCCAAATATGGTGTGAAGATTACAAGTGGGTCGAAACTATAACAGTATAATTGTTCTATTGACGGAAACCATTGATAAGCCTTGTCAATCCCATTAGGACATCGATTATTTCAACAGTTTTTGCTGACGGTACAATTATAGTAAAATGATCAGCTTTTTGACTTTGACAATTCAGTGAAAATAGTGACTTTCCTCGAGTACATATGTTTGCTTAAACGTAGTTTGTGTTAATCCCGATCTTAAACCTTCAATTAGCGGTATTGATGAAAATCCGTCCGCTGCTGAAATATTTAGTTGTACAGTAGAGTGTCACTAATCCAGCACTTTCAAAAACCGGGGGTGTCGGATTTTTGAAATGTTCAGATTACTGGATTTTATAGGAAAATTCGAGGTAATTGAAGCATCACGTATGTAGTAATAAAGCGATATGTATTCACCACATACAACAGGATGTCCCGAAATTAGGGAGTAATATGCAAGCAGTAGGTTCTACAATCAAAAATAAGAAAAGTTCATATAAACATGGGTCGTTGAATGCCTCCTAAGGGAGCCATGGTCCATTTTAAGTGGAATTTTGAAAACTTTTTTTTGATATCTCCGGAACCGTTTAAGAGAAAATCACGAAATCTGATATATAAGGTCAGCACTTGATGCTCTATTAGTTGCTGCAATCATTTTAATACTTTCATCAGGGGTGTCTGAATTAGGAGATGGGGTGAGTCTAAGCCTCACCCCAACTTTTTTGTACATCGCGTTTTTCCATTTTTGTTACAAGAACTTGAAAATTCATAGTCTTGTTCAAAAATTTGATACTCT
Source organism: Stenodera caucasica (assembly GCA_037414795.1). Taxonomy (NCBI): domain Eukaryota; kingdom Metazoa; phylum Arthropoda; class Insecta; order Coleoptera; family Meloidae; genus Stenodera; species Stenodera caucasica. The sequence goes on along the minus strand of JAZBGZ010000337.1, from coordinate 3,922 downwards.
TGTCACTTTCCGATCAGATGAACCGTTTTTCTGTGAAACGAGATCAAAAATTACTCCACACCACAATTTATCCCAATTTGCAGCATACAATGTATCATAGTAGTTTGTAGAAAACAAAATTATTGTGTATGACAATAATTATTTGAATAAATTTTCACATATGGCAGTCGAATTGTCAAAAAAAACGACGTCAAACACAAAAATT
>JAZBGZ010000336.1:40587-51623 GCA_037414795.1 Stenodera caucasica | reverse complement strand
TGTATATAAACTTTTATGATTATAGAGGCGTGTCGGAACTATCTAAATTGAAACACGCCCGGTCACGCCATTGGAAGCAACAAACTGAGCGTGGATTGGTGGGGTAAATAGAGGGGTGAATCTGGCTTTCATTGTCGGTAAATTCACCTTTTCGTTGCCCATAACAACAACAATAGATAACGACCACCGTCATTTCGACTATCTGTCGACCATTTGTAAGCCGACATATTGATTTCTTATTTTTAGAAAGATACAAAATTTACTGGTAGTAGGAGTAAAAGAGAAAAAAATTAACAAATCTGTCTTACCTTATCAATTGAAGACCAATATTTTATCTATAAATCATAAATCACCCTCAATAAGAACAAAGTCGCCCTAAAAATATAATTCTTATGCTATTAATAAGCCAGAGATTTAGGCAAACTTAAAGTTTGAATTCTTTAAGTTGGTAGTAGACATCGGCAATTGTTTATAATAATACAAAATGGACGACCTATCATTCGATTCCAAAATTTAATTTTATAAATTATTTGAATTATCCGGTTGTTTTATCGAATCTTTCATAGTATATCTTCGAATTTATCCATAAATTAGTTATCATGATTATAATACATCATCATAAATTGATAATTAACTAATTGAATATTCGGATAAATCCTCAATAAGTCCTAACTGGCAAGATTCATCTTACTTTTTGTATAGAGCCTGAAAGAAACAGTGATTTAATAAAATAAATCGATTCTAGTTATGTTGGATTAACATTAAATAGGTGAATATAGAGGAAGAGGCTTATTTCAAAATCATCTTCTGACGTCCTCGAACTACATTTGTGCAATAATTATAATAATAATAATAATGTTGTAATTATTAATTAACATCTGTTTGAAAAAAGTAGGTTAACACCTCGTGTGTTATTTTAATAATTGTAATAAGACCTAACTTTATTAGAATAGTATGTCGCACTTGCTATTACATATTTTGAAAGATCGCTGAGACAAGAAAACGGCCAGTAGGTCGCTGATTCGGCTAAAATTATCAGCTGAATTTTATTATTTGTTGTTGTATAAAAAAGATACCTAGAAAGAATCGAAGTAATTACAAAAATTAAATAAAAACGATAATAATTAATGAAATGGATATTAAATTTATAAATTAATTTTTGAAATCAATTTGTGATAATTGAGAGACTTTGTGCAAATTAAAGTCATACATAAATCACAAATGACACATTGTATTCTTTCGTAATTCAAATTTGTCATGTCATCAATTTGTTTTTTTTTTTCAATTCCATGAACAAACTAACCGGACAATAGAATTATTGAATCCAAAACAAAATCTATACAAGGTCTACATATTTTCTACATTCCATTAGACATGAAAATCATCAAATTGTGACCTTTCATCAATAACTAACTTATTGTGAATGACACGAATCAATTACATTACTATCCAAAATGATTGAAAAAGTTCGGTTTTAATTGTTGAAGAATTATTTTACATGCTTGGCCTTGATTGAAGTCTTGATTTACTGATTAGAGCTGGCGTCTGAAATCTTTTCTTGTATTATTATTTTTATTTTATTTAATTACTATGATTTTATTTAGCAAATCAGGTAATTTGATATACTTATGTAGTTCGATTCAAATTACTCTTGTATTTTCTCATGTAATTACAAATAATAATCAGCAAATATACGAATTTAATGAGTCATATAATTGTTTTTTATTTCATAGATGTAAATACGATAAGATTTGTGGAATTGGTTTGCTTTAAAAAATTTACAACTTTCGGCCACTGAAAAACACTTGAGAAAGTTTTGGAAGATTTTTTGTATTTCTGTAGCTCATGTGAAATTATAAGGTGTTTAATTTTTCTAAGAAACTCTGTCAAAAATTTACTTGTGCGAAAATTTTGAAGATATGATTTTCAACTCCAGTAAAAGTAATTTTTTCGGATTTGAGCAGAGTTGAGATTTAAAGCTCAAGTTTATTCTAATTTCAAGAGCAGAGATCTATGCAAAAACCAATTTTTTCCCGGACAAATGTTTCGGTAAGATAGTTTTGTTTTTAAACATCTCCGAATCATCAAAATAATTTTTGTAATCCGTTTATTTTTTCTTCTATGATAACTTCGATTTTCATCCTGTTTTCAACTGATACTCTGGGGAATTGTTTGAATTAATATCTGTCTTTGAGAGTTTCAAAATTTGGAAATCATATCCCTTCAAATTTTAGGCCAACTCAGGAGATATCATTTGACTTGGTCCAATTATATTCCGCCGAAAACAATCCATAATTTAAATCCAAACAAAAATATTTAGACAATAACACAACTATAAATTTTAATATTTATAGTACTGAAATGAGACTCAGTTTTGGCGAAACTTTTGAATAATTGAAGTTGATTTGCAGATTCATTTCTATAATTTCTAGAATAAAATCGATTCAGCAAAACCAAAGTTAGAGAAAAGGAATCGTAGATCTTTGATATTCCTGCCTATGTGTCAAATTAATGAGAACAAATAGATAAAATGAGGACAATTCTGGAATTATAACCAGGCCATAAAAAAATAAATAAATAACCATAAAAAAAAAAAAACGACAAAATTTTCCATTTAGCCGATTTAGTGTAAAATCTCCAACTTTGAGGAGAAAAAAAAAAGAAGATAAAATTCAACCAACCACTGAATAAGGTGGTTCTCAATTTATAAATAACAAATACAAATTCTATCTTGATAAAATGGCTAAACCAATGAAAATTATCCAATTATTTATTTATGTCCTTTTATAAACAGTTGAAAATCACTGCCAGTTAACATAAAGGCGGTGCTTCAACATCATTATCATCATCATCATCGGAGAGGGGACCAACCAAACTATAGATATATACATACATACACTATTTCGATCTTTGTTACACTTATTTACAAGTAAATAATAATATAGTTGAATAAACAGAATGCGAGAGAGAGGGCCCCACTCTGGTTATATTGGTTGGTTGAGTTGATTGCTTGTTTGCTGTGTTCTAGCTTTTATTCAACTGTTTGTATTATTGGGTGATGTTTGGGGAATTGATTTGTTGTTGATGAAAATTGGGAGAATTTAGGCGCAATATTTAAAATCCAAAAAAAAAAAATTTGGATTAATTATAATGTAAATATGTGATTATCTCATCAAAATTAATTAATCAAATTATTGGAATAAAATCTTAATCCAAAATATTAATGTAGTTAATTGTGACAAAAAATTGGCAATCGTGATAAAAGTGGTGGCTCATTTTAGGAATTATTAGAACTAATCGAATTAAGAAAAAGTGCTGCACTAGTGTTGTGATTTTTCTACATAGAAATTTGACATGTAATTTTCTTCGATTCTCTTTGTAATAAATCGAAAAAAGACTTTTTAATGATGATGAACGAAATTCCGGAAGCATTGAATTTTACTGGACGAGGGGCATCGATGCAAACGCCGCATGTACTCACATCGGTAAGTTGTTCAATTTTTCTTCTAATTAACAACAACAAAAAACAAACAATAAATAAAGTAGGACAATTAATTTATAAAGTATAATTGAATCGTAAAGCACTGGATTACCTTAATTTCCAATTAATTTCAATTAACAATAATTCATTTTTATGTAATTGATAATGTTACAATTTCGTAATTGTATTTATTATAAACATAAAATAATACAAAAGAATCGAGCGTAAAATCGACGGGATATCCAATCATAAAAGCGCGAATAATTAGATTTACCAATCGACCGACTTTATCAAAAATTATTGTTACTATTATTTTATAAACTCAATAATCTAAAACTAAATAAACTAACAATTCACGTATTTATTTATGTTTTTTATTTATTTTTATTAAGTTACGTTATTTTAATATCTTTATGCGGTGAATTTTATGATGATGATAAACACTCATCACTCAGTATTTTCACATTGACTCATAATTATTAAACAATAACAATTTTAAATGTCTATCAACAATTTTCCCACTAATTCAAGATAGTTGTTTGTCAAGTATCAAATTACAAATTAATTTTCACATGTAGATTTTATGATCTATTAACACATGTTTTTTTTGTTGTTTGATTAAAAATCGTAAAACAGCTAAAACATTTTGATTCCTTTGATTTCCTGTTTGTTATTGATTGTTTGCTATTTTTAATACAATAATAATAATAATTATTATATTATTATAAGGGGAATATTTTATTATAACGTAAATCTGATTTTATCACGAACTTCTTATTATGAAAGAGTAATAATTTCGAAATTGTTATTATTTTATTGAGAGAATTTGGTCCAATTCCGGTCCTAAAATAGTCGTCATTCTAATATGCACCTTTCGAGCCGATCATATGAAACGCCACTGAACTGTCCAAATCCATTTGAAAAATGTTCCACATTTTTGCAAAATTGGAAAAAATATGAAATTGTCCCACCTACGCACTTGTAAAGTTTATCAGTAATTTTACACCAAATACAAAAAAATCATTTTTAATTGGAACTTTTCGCAATGCAACCTCGAAACTTCTCTCTAGTGCTAGTTTTATATGGAAATAATTCCAATATCTGTTGTTAAAACCAGTGCCGTAGAAGAAATAAATTGATAGCACAACAAAAAGCAATATGACAGTAATAGTGACACCAACATAAAATTTGACTTTAATGTCTTCATTCTCAATTGATATTGAATTTGAGGACTTTTCATAAGAAATTTTGGATCAGCAAAACGAATTTCGAAAAATTAAATCAGAGAATCAGTGAATCAATCAAATTTGGACCAGGATCTAAAATGATGTCGAGCAAAAAAAATCAAATGGTTGCGCAACTACTTAAAAAAGGGGTCTTGGAACAGAAGACCCCAAAAATTATCATTCTTTTGATATTTAAAATTAGACTTATCTTGTTAATTTACATAATTAAATTATATGAATGATAAAAATATTTTTTGGTTTAATAAAGGCTTGAATTTTTTATATTTAAAGGAGATTTCAAAAATACTAAAGATTATCCATAAATACACTAATAGTGCTAGAAAAAGTGTCAAAAAAACTGAAGAATCAAACAATAATATCTCATGTCAACAAGTAGTGCGTGACTTATTTGAAATTTCCGACGGATCGGCAATCTTCACGTGCAGAACATAAAACTTTGTAGTACAAGTTAAAATTGGTTTTTCTTCTTTTCTATATAATAGCAAAGTAACAAATCCTCCTATACCAGAATTCTGAAAATAGTCCACCAATAAAGAGACAGAGCCGGCTGGAAATAGTAGAACACCCATAGCGCTGATGCTCCTTATTAGTTTAGACCTTTGGGAAAATTTGCAGCCGGTCCTGTCTCAAGAATTGCATGTGCTATTTTATTTATTATAATAATGATAATCCATAAAACTGACGTGTTTCTGATATTTTAAATAAATGAACGTGAGACCTCACACGTTATAAAATTGAACACATGAATTTAATGATGATCAAGTAAAATTACATAAAAAAAAATCGATTGTTTTGCATTATAATAATAGACCTGTACTTATTAAAAAAATTCATATAACATCAATTTAAAGATTTTAATTGTAATGAATACAAAATGATAACTTTGTTGATCTGTTATTATCATTTATGGTGAATTTCCATTATGAAAAAGAAATTAAAATAATCATAAATATTGCACAGATTTGAGAAATTTCTTGCTTTTTTTGATTGTTGAAAAAATAACGACTTTTTTTCACCGATTCTACTAAATTAACAGTTTGTAATTATAAATAATAAATTGTTAATTTGTTTATTTATAATGTGATCACTTATAATTGTTATCAGTAGAAATAGTATGAGAATTTATTTTCCCACATTAACAGATAGAGACAACGAGAAAAAATAAAACATTGAAAATCTCGTTATTTTTATCATTACATGTTGTTTTCCTCTAAATGGATATTAAAGAAACAAAACTATTATTAAGGTCATTATGTAGAGATATAGGAGGAAAATCGAGAGTATAATTATAGAATCATACCAGTTTGATAACAATTGCGTTGTTGAATTGTTTATTCATAAAACAAAAATTGTCGCATTTATTGCAATTAATGTTGTACATACGTTTTTGTTACTCTCAAAACATAAATCGGTTTATCTATTAGTTGAGTATTTATTTAATAAAATTATTAATGTTTATGGAATCACCCATTACTATCATTAACTAATTTATTGTTGAACAAATTGAATTAAATAATGTTTAATATAAATATTTTAATTTGATATGTAAACAGTTGTCTTTAAAATACTAATATTTATGAGAATTTTATCCAATAATAATAATTATAATTATTTATTGGATGTCCCTTATAAGATTACATTAATTTTTTTAAAATAATGCTATTTTTAGAATTTTCTATTTTTCTACTACAAATATGAATGATTTACTGGCACTTGTTAAAAGTGATTCTTATATACTTATCAATTTGAATAATTTTTATTATTTTACTTATGAAAGCATTATTGTTTGAAGTTTATAAATTTTGACAAAAATTGTCGTTTTTTGGTCATAGAAGTCTGTCAAAATAAATAATTGAGTAGAATGATTATTGAAATTGAAGAATTTTCGATTTTATTAAGTCGAACATTTTCTATCGCTAGTCTGGATTTATTGCCTTCTTCTCAGAATTTTTCGTCAATTAAACTATAAACCTACTTAAGAGACTGATTTAGAACCTATAGTAATTCCAAGTAAAAAGCCCAATTTTTTACAGTTGTTTATAGAAAGAAGAAAATAGTGTGGATAGATGAGGGAGTTATTGAGAGCGAGATAAAACTCTCCATTATATCGATTATTGTTAATTCTATCAATAAACAATACTTTTACTGATAATAATAATGAGATTGTATCGTTGTCAATATTGTTTAATTACATTTATGAAACAACTTAATATGAAACAGAATCTGGACACAGGTGGCAGGTGTCTGACTATTATTATGACAGATCTAGTTGCATATTTCATAGAAAATAGATTTTCTTTTTTTTTACTTTCTTCATCCAACACAGACAAATTCTTTCTAATTACAAGACTACAACAACAACAACCACAACAACAGTGATGTCATTTCGACACGATAGAGCAATAAACTGTGTAAATTATATGCGAAATTTCTTTGTTTTGTTTTAGTTATTTTACAAATGATCTAATAAATAGCAACTGTTAAAATTTTTAGAAATAATTCTATTAATCGTAGTGGAAGCTTTGGATGATCAACTGAGTGTGAACGATTAATACGTTTATTTTATGGTATACCTTCCCTATTTATAGTTCTAAATTATGGACTTACAGTACATTAATTTGTGAATATATTAGATAAACAAATGTGATTTTATTACCGATTTAATGTGGAAATTTTTTCTAAAATTATGAAATTTCGATTTTAATTTTCCATATTTAAAAATAGTATTTTGATTAAAATAGTTGATCCTTTTTATAAATACATCGATCAATAATTGTTAAATAGGAAAACCACCTTGTAGTTATAGTTTTGAAAAGCGCTACAAAAAAATCATAATTGGTTTGAATTTATAAGTATCAATATTGATAATTGGTTGATTGTTTGAAATTTGTCCGCAACTTTCATAAATCTATAAATCATTCTTATCGAAAATTGATTAATGAAGAAAATTCTAATTTCTAGATTTTGTTGTTTTATTTTTTATAACAACAAAGAATTGTAATTTTCTCATTTTCTGGAACAATTCTATACGGTCACAAATACACAAAAATAATAGAAAGAAAATAGAACGGTCGCATATTATTTTTATGGCATTATTATTATTATGATCCAACTATTATTATTCAATATAAATAGTTGAATTCTCATAAAAAATTTGTAATGTTAATTGATTGGCTTATTATTAAAAAGTTCCTGGATCTCATTCAAGAAAATGTCCGGACATTTCAAAACAAAATATGAATTTGTTTGATATTTAGCGATTATGGCTTCAAGCAATTACTTACTGACATTGGTAATAGTTTTAGTCGCATTTCTATGCTATTTTACCATTGGATTATTTTGCCATGGTGGTCTTTTAATATCAATCATAAAACTAGAATTTTAAACACCTTTTAACATAATTGAAAATTTATTAATATTTGTTGGATGAAATTCATTTGTAAATGATGTAGTATTTCGTGAACCATAAAAAGTCATAAATGAATACTGTAAAAATCAAATTATGTGCTTTTTATGACTGTTAAAGACGTCGAAGTGTTTGAATTATTAGAACTTAAATTCTCTTACAATTAGATCAAAAAAAATAATAATAATAATAATCGTTTTTCATTTGTTTCAATTTACAGGATTTATTAAGTGGCAGTGTTCCGAAAATCAAAACAGAAACGGACATATCAGCCTACTATGCTGCATTACCATCATTAACTGCACCTTTATCTTTACACGATCATGGTAAGTGTTCGTTTTTTTATATTGAACAGTTTTCTTGTTTATTAATCGTTTCCCAATTATCATTTTCATCACGTGTTTTATAACATTCATTGATTTTTGTTTTTAATTAAAACCAACTTGGGTGGTCAAGTCATTGTTGTGTTGTTTCTGTTTTATGTGTATTCGTGTATGTATTAGTGTACTATATGTGTATGTGTTAGTGTAAAATAGTAATAATACAAAACACCTGTCATAGATCATTTAAAATAGTTTAAACTCTCTTTCTCTATTCATTTCTATGTATTTTCGAATTGTGAAAGAATTGTTGAATGTCAATAACATTTTGTACAAAGAAAAAATTTCATAATGTTGGCAAAATTTTTTAATACATTAATATTATTATTATTCGTTTTTGCTGAATATTCCATTTTTATTTTATTATTAACGGATTTCCAACAAATATTTCGAAAATGTTGCTTGAAAACGAAAAAAAAAAAAAAATTACCAATGGTGTGTTTAAAACGTGACTTTCATAGAACGCTTTTGAAATTTCGACAAGTTCCGCGATTTTAATCATGAACACTAACATTAACACAAAACAATCAACTATTTATCTAAAAACAAAACTACTCCCGTAATAACCCAATATAATTATCCAATTATATTCCATCTTATCGCATTTCACTGTAAAAACCATTTAAATAATGGCAACAACAAAATTGAAATTTACTAGCTCACTATATCGATCTATTTCTGACTCACTATAATTCAGTTCTTTTTGGTTTTTGTTACCGAAATTTCATATCTATTGAGTTTAATTTGTTCTAATAGGAGTTCGAGATAAAATTGGGGATTAATCCGCGTTTTGATATTTTCATTTTTCGTTTATTACGAAGTTTTAGTTGGAGAATCTTCGATTATTCGTTGATAATAATAAAAATTGATTTATTTATAATATTTATATTAGTTATTAGCAAAATATTTACTAAAGAAAAGCCGATAGTTTATCTTGTTTATTTGTAAATAAAGTTACGGTTTACGCATTCGACATCTAAATATTTACGTGTTTCTGGTCACAGTTAATAAATTTTTGATTTTTTCTTCCTACTTCTCTGTATTCTCTTCTTTTTGTATTTTGATTTTTTTTTTATTAATAGAATCACCAACATCATATAATGAACTTTGACAATCAAGTAGCACGTGTCAGCAATATATGTACAATTATAATAATATTAATTATTATTATTATTATTATTATTTAATTTAATCCATAAATAATGTTACAATATACGTCATAGACCTTGCGTCTTAGTTGCTCCCGTAACCTTTTTTCGAATGATAACAGCAAAGGTCATCATCATGCCACTTTTTTCGATCCGAAAAAAGCAAACATCCAAAACATTTGAAAGTATTCAGCAATGATAAGACAAAATTATTGTTCAATCTATTATAATTGTTCATAATTAACGATAAATTTCCAATAATAACAAAAAATTCTAGATTTTCTATTTTTTGCGAAAAACTCAATATTTATAAATAAATAGAATTCCTTTTGGAATTTTTGTTAATTCTTAGAATACTAAAATATATAGAGATATACGTGTATACGTAGATTAATACTGGCCTATTATTATCTAAGGTTATCAAATTAATAGAGTTGCAAATGGGGTTATGCAAGGAATTGAGAAGTGTGCGAGGGGGAAACCCTAACTAGAAGATATTATTCCACGTTAACCGGTCGGTCCGTTATAAACAAACGATATCAATATCATGATTTTCTAGCTTAAGGGCTGGAATTTAATGAGATAGAAGGGAACAACAACCACACCTCCAGGCTTAGAACAAATGCTACATCCACACCCCATTATATTACTCTACAGTAGGGCTCAATCAGTCATTTTTAGAACAACAACAACAACAAAAAAGTAATATTATCCTTCCATTTAATAATGGAGGGTTAAACTGGTGCAATTGAGAGTTAATTAGATTAAAGTATTATTTACAAGAATTTCTCGATAACAATATAACTGCGTTATTCGATATTATTTGAGTAAGAAGAGGGAGAAGGAAATTTGATTTCGATTGAACAAAAACAACAGGAAAAATAAAAGCGAAAACAGATAATTGATTAATTTGTTGTTGTAGAATTGAGGCCATCAATTGTGTGCCTTTTATCGAATTAATTTATAATGGAAACTTATTATTTTTTTTTTTTAAATCGAAATCATTGTAATGACGTCGAATCATTTTGCAAGATGCTTGTTGTTGAATTTCTTCCGATATCAGTTCTGGTGTCGTCGTTTTTATCCTTTGATCTTTTTTAGAAAGAATTATATTCATTTTCTCTTAGAAATAGGAATTATTCTTTCATTCAAATAGATTGTGTGTTGAGAAAAATTGCGCGAAATTTTCCATTAAAATTAAAATTATAGAAAAAAAAAATGGATGACTGGAATTTGGAATGTGGGTGGTTTATTAGCTTGATCGTAGACATATTTCTTTTCCATATTAAAAACGTAATCATTAATAAATACGTGATCCTTTCTTAACCACCATTAAGTCACGTGTCTCTTTTGCAAAACAAACTGTAAAGTATC
>JAZBGZ010000336.1:4564-31739 GCA_037414795.1 Stenodera caucasica | reverse complement strand
AACAATATATTGTTGACATTGTTTAAAATTTTTAACATAAAAATGTTGAAATTATTATGCAATCTAAGAAGTGACAATTTTTCGAATATAATTTATCAATAAAATTCCAAAGTTCTAGGTAAATATGAATTACTTTTATGGCGCCAAATATATAATTTATATTATCGAATTTCGTAAAGACATTTTTAATACTTTCACCTTCAAAATTTCAAGATTCATACTAAATTAAAATTTTAAATAATAATCTTTTATCTACAGAATCTTCTACTGAAATAAAATTTCTTTAGATGAAAAATTAATTAAAACAAAAAAACCATAAATTTTTAACAATTAAACTATATAAATTTTCATGAAATCACCATTAATTGTAATTTAGTGAAAAAATATAGCAATCCAAGTTGAAATTGGCCACCTTGGCTTCAATATTCTTAAGGGTTAGTTCTAACTAACTAACTACTTGGAATTGAAACGTCAATATAACTGCTATAATTATGTAATTATCTATTCAAATAGAGTTGAGTTTTTGTTGAATTCTTCAATAATGATTATGTTTGATATATTGATGATGTCAAAGACGTGCGTGCCGATGGGGACACACGAGACTACATCATATAAAGTAGTAGTTAAAAAAAATATATAAAAAAAAAATAGACATACACAATCAAGGTTGTCCACTTGTTAATTACTTCAATATAAATTAACATATACATAACTGCTTAAAACATAAAAGATTCACTCAAGTTATTTTACTACTATTATTATTTATCATAATTATTTATTAACTGTAAATTTCAATACCCAGGACAACAGAAACAATATTATTACTGGAAATATGACATCAGTTATAGTGTGAAACTGAAATCCGGATTTAAATATTAAATTAAGTTTTTTTATAGTTTTGTCATGAATAAATTTTCCAAAGAGATATTTCAATAAATTAATTCCATTAATAATAATAATAATAATTTCTGACCATCATCATGGGTATATTTTACGAATCCAATAATTATACTTGAAAATGTCAGTTTGATTTGGAAAATATTGAAAATTCTTGATTTCATGCGTAAGTATTTTATTTGTTACACAGAAATTATTATCAATGATACAACAAAGATAAACTACCTGAATTGAGAATTAACAGGAAATCATTGATTTATTTATTATATGATAATTAAATTGTAGAAGTACAGAAATTTGTTCTTCATAATTATATTAATTGTTAATAATTTGAATGTTGAATTAGAAAAATAAAAAGCTATTAATATTTCATGAGACAGATGAGACTTTAAGAGATTTCAAGTACCATCACGCATTTTTTAATTATAATTTTAGAAAGTGAAAAAAATTAAACACGTGTATTATAATTTAATGATGATGATTACGATCATTTTCATGTTTCTTAATTATTATAGAGTTATAATTATTTTTTTTTTTGGACAATTAGTGAAGATCCCTCCACATAGCCAGGGTCAAGGATAATTTTTTAATTCACCACATGTAGTTTTTTGCTTTTATTTGGAATTTTTTGACGAATCCTCTTATCTACCATAATAATCATCATTATCATCAAGATAAGAAAATGATGGACGGAAATTTTAACCTTGATCAAAACGACTTTCACTATTTTGGATAGTCAATGTCGAGGCATCTTTAACTTCCACCTTTTTACATATCTGAAATGGATTCAGTAAAGGCTATATACAAATCTAGTTCGCTATAGAACGAACCTTGTCGTATAAATGACCTTTACTTGATTTATTTTTAATTGATTACTCATTAAAATGAAGAAGACCTTAAAGATGATTCATTTTTTATGAGGAAAAAAAAGTTCAAGACAACTTAATATATAAGATATTTCTCGATAATGACTTGGGGAAGATCACGTTTCCCAATGTATAAGGCCATCTAGCATAATTCTAAATGACCCACTTTTGGGAAGAAATTTTACGTAATCATGATCATCGTCATCATTATCAAACAACACTATTACCGAAGATGCACTGACTATCATTGATTTTGTTTAAGAAATAATATGGAATTTTCGTTTTTCTATTATTTTAATAATTTTGGAGCAATTTTCAAAAAGTAATTAACGTAGACCTAAAACTAAAGTAACCAATTGTTTTGCTTGATTGAGGGTTCGTGTTCTAATGTACGATTGAGCTCTCTTTTCTCTCGCTTTGAAGTGATCCCAACTAAATCTGAGCATAAATCAATCATCGTTAAAAAGGCCATCGAAGTCACGATTCTTTCATTAAATTATGTGTGCACTGACACAATTAAAAAAAAAATAGCCATAAACTTACTGAAAATAATTAATGAAAATTAATCACTTTTTATTAATTTATTTGTTTTAATATCAGATATTAGGTATCATTCTATCGAAAGATGATAATTTGAATATGAATCTCTGTTTATTAAATTACGGTCAAGTTTAATTGTCTGTTACCTTTTTAACTATTTATTTATTTTTAAATGAGAATCTTTAATTAGATTCACTTGCATTATTTCAATTAAAGTCAAGGATTGAAATTTTATTGTGTTGGTGGTGTAATTAAAATAAATTTTGTTATTGTAATTTTTTTTATTTTTACTATTTTAATGGAGAATCTAAAATTAATTTATAAATTGAAGCTGTTTGAAAGGGAACAATTTTTTTATTGTGATGTTATTCTAGAAAATTGAGGACGGGAAGTATTTAAATTTCACAATATTGCATTGAAATCGTGCAGAACGAATTGTGGATTTTACATATTTTTTTTTCAATTGATGTCAATACTACTTAACAACAAATAAAAATAATAACAATAGAATTTAGCAACTACAAGATTAGAATTAGGTGCCAAATTTATTGACGTATGGAAGCCTATTTAAAACGCCCAAATTATTTTAATATTAAATAATTCAGAATGTGAATAACAAATTATAAATTATAATTTCATAAAAGTTAATTTATATGTTCTATTACAGTTTTGTTTATTTTATATTGTAATTTCATCCTTGATATATGAATTCGCCTATAGTCTGGAAATTAGAAGAACTATTAGGAAAAAATTAGAAATTTAAAATTTCATCAACAATTCAATTCATCACATAATCCAAAACTACAGATTATTCAAGAAGATTTTAGGTGTCTGGGATGATCAGATATGCTGAATTTACGAAATTCAAAAAAAAAAAACGAGTCGATCGATTGAAAATAAAATAAACGGGTATTTTTCTAAAACCAAGAAATTTAAAACTATTGACATCGATTTTTAGTTGACCAAAGATTGAATACTAATTGATGGAAGAAATGGATAAAATTAACAATTTGGAATTTCCGTCGTTCAAATTGACTCAACTAGAATGCATCGAAGCTCAGAGAATTTATTTTACAACCAAGATTGGCTTATAATTTGAGAAACATGATAGTCATTTCACTAAAGAAATATCGAAAAGAATATCTGGAAGGATATTAACTCCACCAAGGAAAGTATGGAATTTGACAAATGAGAAGCTCCACAAAAAGTTGCATTAAGTTTCTAATCACGTTAGAGCCGGCCCTGATCTCAATAACTAACATTAAATTGGATATAAATAAAAAATTGAGGATTACAAAGTGTAACAAATTGTAGAATGTACAATCGTAATTCAACTTTTATTATGTTTTGAAATAATAATAAGATGAAAATTGAATCATGTACGAAATTATTGAGCATTCTAATCTATTTGTAATTTATAAGTAATAATAATTTATTATTAATGGAGCAAAAAGCAAATTTTACAACAATAAAAAACTGGTACGGGGATAAAGATATCATCCATCCAAATCCCACCAAAAACATCATTATATCCAAACCATTTATAAAAGAGACTCTCACTATTTCGTTAACAGATTTAGTAGATAGTTGCTTGTAGAGAAGAGAAGCACAAGGTAAGAATACGTTCAAAAAAAAAACAAAAAACAAATAGTAGTGTCTTTAATAATTTTTCAAAAAAAAAAAATTATTGTGAAAGTGTCTTCTCTAATTTGTTTATTTATCTAATTGCATTTCTTGGATTATCATCGGTGAGTTTATTAAACTTTCCTGTTTTTATTCAGTAATAAGGACAATAATAAGAATGATGAGGCATGATTAATAATGATAAATCGTAAATTTGAATTGTGTTGCTCAATTTTCAACTTGAATTTTCAAAAAATTTAAATTTTGCAATTTTCCATGTTGTAATCATCATTTCTCTCATTAAGATTTCAACTCCTATTTAAGTCTATTGTCCCCATAATTTATTTATTTTTTGAAATAATCATTAATCTTTTCCATATCGAATAGATCAAAATTAATGTTACCTTAATTAGTGAAATTTAGAATCGATGATGTCATTTTCTGAATAATTTATTAATCTCGGTGCGGTTTCTAAACGTATTGAAAGATTATTTGCAAAAAAGAGAACTCTAAAGAAAAGCGACTTTTACACAAATTTATAGATTCAAGTAATGTTTAGAGGTCTTACGTGAGACAAGTTAATTTTATTTTTTATGTGTAAACTTTCTCACATAGAGTTTTGATGGAGTCCACCTGATTGTATATTGCCAAATAAAGTCTCTTTGATTCGCAGTAATTTACGAAATTTTCGTTTTTTTATTGTTTTATTTATTAAGAAAGTTTGACCATTATCCTGAATATTTGTTTTATTTTTCCTTCCTGTTTATTTCTCATTTATGGTGGAGAAATCTTTTAAAATGCAACTCACTCATCAGATAATATTGTGGGCGACCTTTTCTTTTGACCCACTGAACTTCTGTTGAATTGTTGTTACGTCGTATTCATGATATAAAAGAATTATATTAATAAATATCTCGTTTTTCTATTATCGAAATATCAGTTCTAATTCTTTATTTATCTAGTAGTTGTTGAAAAGAATTTTTAATTAACTTTCACTATTAACAAGTAAAACGGGTACTCTATCGTTTTATTCGTGATGTAATAATAAATCACGCTTTAAACTAGTTTAAATTGAGATATGGCCTAATTTATATTGTTTTTCAGATGAAATTAGCTTGTTTTTTATTGGCAGTATGTGCTACTGCCGTTGCTACACCAGCAATTAATGAAGTACGACCAGTATCGAATCGTCCAGGACGTTTCTTATCATTGCCAAATCCACAAAAATGCGCCAACAGTAAGTACTATCAACTTATCTTTTATTAAGAAGAAAAAAACAACAATTCTACTGTTTCATCATTTTGACATTACAATAGATACATAATTCTCATATAATTAATTTTGTTGTACTATTGGAATTTTCAAAAAGGTGAATGATTTCGTAAAAACAAAGAGGTCACAACTTTATATTACAATATGATCAATGATAATTGAATACTCGTGTTCAGTTAAAATGTCGACACATATTTATATATATAAAAAAATAATAATAATAAAAAGGAAAACTTATAATCAATGTCAATATCTTCAAATCAATTTAATTGTTACGTAATTGATTTGTTGGAGAATGACAGACATGGGATTAAAATTTCATAGCGGTATTACCAATTATAAATAAACAAATTGAGAAAAACGATTTTACCTAGAAAAATAATCCTGTATTGTTTTATTTAAAGACATTATTCATGACGTTGATGTAACTTACAATAAATTGTGTATATATTTTACACGAAGATTACATAATACACACATTTATCTTGTTGTTTTTTTTTTGTTTTGTGTGTGAAAATTTGATTTGAAAAAAAATTCGAAGGTTTCTGTCGCAACGCACTATCGGAGTCTCCAGCAATTTTCACGATTTTGCCCGTTTTTCGTGACATTTTTGTAATTTTTTTCTTTCATTATTATAAAAATTTTATTCAAAAAATAATTGAACTTGTTGAAGGTTTCTGTGTTGACGCATTTTTTGAAGAACTGAGCTTTTTTTTAAATTTTTTGGTAATAAATTAACTGAAAGTGAAATAATTGACACTTTTATGGTAAAGAAAGTGATAATTGCAAAAACCCATTAATCAAATAACGTGATAATAAAAATAAATAAGATCACTTCCAATATAACGTTCATTTGTTCTTAAATTTTGTTTGAATTATAACGAATCTATAAATAGATAGAATAGTTGATTTATTATAAAATTATTTATAGAGATTAAACAAATTACTCTAGAGATTAAAATGTCAACTTTTCAATAAGTTTAAAATAATAATGAGAAAAAATTGGAATAATCGATTTTTTCCGCGTTGTTGTATAACCACTCTATTATTATCATTATTATTATTTGTTCAATATATGTATGAACCTCTTTTTGATTTAATTTTATGCTTGGCATTTTTATTAGACTGGTGACATTTAACTGATTCAACAATAAATCACATATTCCATCGAAAATCCTCCTTTTTCCCTAAATAGTAGAATTTCTGGATTGAATTAATTACCTAATTAAAATAATAATTGGGAAGTGTACGATCGTTGATGTTATCTCAAATTGACTGTAATTATGATAATTAGAGTCTTTCCATTTTTGTTTTTTTTTTTCGATAGTCGATAGTTTATTGATGACATCATTCTTGTTGACGGTCATTGGCGTTTTTTTTTTATTTGAAATAAAAATCAGGTGTCTAAAATTTCCATATTTTACATTACAGGACCAAAACAATTTTTCTACAGGGGTCATAATTTCTTCTTTAGTGGTCATGTACCGGCTTTAGCGAATAGAAAATTTGATTGGCTAGATGGTAGAAATTTATGTCGTGAATATTGTATGGATTTAGTTTCATTAGAAACTCAAGAAAAGAACAACATGATTTTCAGACTTATCCAACAAAGTGAGTTGAATGTTGAATATTCGATTGAATGGTTTGTTGATGAATTTTGTTGATTTTCCAGATGATGTGCCTTATATTTGGACATCGGGTCGTTTATGTGATTTTAAAGGTTGTGAAAATCGTGCTGATTTAGAACCAAAGAATATTTATGGTTGGTTTTGGTCAGCAAATCGTGAAAAAATATCTCCAACAACACAAACACCATTTGGATGGGGCTATAATCCATGGTCGTCAACTGGACATAAGAAACAACGCCAACCTGATAATGCTGAATTCGACATAAATGGTACATCTGAATCATGCTTGTCAATATTGAATAATGTTTATAATGATGGTATTGCATGGCATGATGTTGCCTGTTATCATGAAAAACCTATTGTTTGTGAAGATTCAGAAGAGCTTTTGAATTATGTAGCTGCAACAAATCGTGGCCTAAGATTATAAAAAAAATCATACTTTTGTTCTAAACTACATATTGTTTCTTTCAAATTTCACAAACTCTATTTCGAGAAAAAATCACTTTTTAGATTAATTTAATGTGTAAAAAAAATTGGATAATAGTAGCTGTATATTTATTTTTTAATTTGATAAATTTTGTGTAATTTAAATCGATAATTGTAGCAAATATTATCAGGTACCTAATAAATTTATGTTACAGGTAATAGTTTTTTAATTTGTAGGGGCCCCCAAAAACAAAAGAGAATGGTGTGTAACATATGCAACCAAATATACATGCACATCAAAATTTGTTTAAAACGAAACAAAACATTTTTCTAGATATGCTTTAAATTTTCGGTATACCAGAAATTCTTAGAAGAGATTACTTATTATCTTATGATTATGATAATATTTATAAATAAATTGTAAAAACGTACTCACATTTGCCCCCAATTTTAACCTAGGTCCAAGTTGTGGCGAATTGATATTCAAATTTCACACGCACACATTTCATTTATTATCATTTATTTATGTTATACTTATAAAAGAGTCAAATTAATATTACACATTATTTATGAACACTTATTTTATAATTTTTATTGATGGAATTGTAAGGTGAATCCCGCGCAAAATATTCGAAAGCATTACTGTCAATTGTCAGGTTTTTCAACTTCCGTTTATTGTAAATTAGAAAAATATATAGAAATTATTTTGTAAATTACGCATAAATTATCGAATAAATCAATTTAGGATTTCTAGTGATAAATGAATTGAATTTTAAGCTTATATTCATAATTATTTATTGTTATTGTATTGTCATTTGACTCTAGAGTGAATAAGTTCGGCCCACTATAAACATGGCTGCTTCGTTTTCATAATTTTGACATCGTGACGGGTCAGTGTTGTTTTCAAGAAGAACAAAAATTATCAATTTCAAGAAAATAATCAAAATATTTTCATAGTATTTGAATATTATAAAAAATAGGTAATTGCTATTTGTCTTAGTAATTTGATTATTAATTGATGACAACATACTGTTTCTGATTAATTGTTGTTCATTGTCAATTAGTAACTTTCTGCGATTACTCATGTTATTATAGATGATAATAATAATATTATATTGCCATTTTGATCATATTTTAGATAGTTATTATCGCAATTTATTGCGTTTTTGTTGTAGCTAAATATGTCAGCTGGTCCATATAACTATTCTTATATTTTTAAATACATCATTATTGGTGATATGGGTGTTGGAAAATCTTGTCTTCTTCATCAGTTCACAGAGAAGAAATGTAAGTTTTTTTATTTTATCAAGAGAAAGAAAGAAATTCGGAATATAAATTAGTAATAATAATTTATGAATGGGAAATCCAATTTTTTTTGTTATAAATAAACAATAGAGATTAGACAAAGATGCAAATAATAACAGTTGTTTCAACCTTTATGAATTGTATCAAAATCAGTTCAGAAAGAATATCTTATTTTTTTGTTGTCTATAATTTATTTAGTCATTATCGAAGATCATTTTGTTATTTTATTGTTCTCTTATTTTTTAGTTATGGCAGATTGTCCACATACAATAGGTGTGGAATTCGGTACACGTATTATTGAAGTATCTGGACAGAAGATTAAATTACAAATATGGGATACAGCAGGCCAAGAGAGATTTCGTGCTGTGACGCGTTCATATTATCGTGGTGCAGCTGGTGCACTAATGGTTTACGATATAACACGTCGTTCTACATATAATCATTTAAGTAGTTGGTTAACAGATACAAGAAATTTAACAAATCCAAGTACTGTTATATTTTTAATTGGTAATAAATGTGATTTAGAAGGACAACGTGATGTTACATATGAGGAAGCTAGTAAATTTGCTGAAGAAAATGGTTTGATGTTTGTCGAGGCCAGTGCCAAAACGTAAACTATATCTTAATAAATAACAACACAGTTTTAATCAATTTTTATGATTATAGTGGTGATAATGTCGAAGAAGCATTCCTGGAAACTGCAAAGAAAATTTATCAAAGTATTCAAGATGGACGATTAGATCTGAATGCAGCTGAATCTGGTGTACAACATAAACCATCACAACCCGGTCGTAATAATTTGTCAAATGACCAACAACCAAACAAGGATAATTGTGCGTGCTAGTTTCATTCAATTTTTGATTTCTCAAAAAAAAAAAGAAGTAAGAACCATCTCAGAATCCTTAGAGATTCTGTGTTTTAATTATTAATAAAATATAAAGTAGGAATATATTTTATTTTCAACAAAAATAGGTATATATTAAAAGAGGGTCATTTGAAATTCAATTAAATTAAGTATAATTTATATTTAAATAACGAAACTCGATTTATTATTATCTATAAGCACCCCAATTATTATAATTAAGATTGTATTTTATTTTACACTTAATCACATGAAATTCATTAGTTGATTAGCACCGATTATCAACAAGACAAATGGACCCTGTCCAAGTTGTTATCTAGATGGTTTTATAACAAATTAAAAAAAATCGAAAAAAATAAAATAATAAATGGTGTTTGCATTTTTGATAGAAAGAATCATTAAGGATTAACGAACCCTCAATAGTTTCTTAGCTGATTATTTAAGATGAAATTCATCAAATTCCGCTCTTTAAATATCTATAATAGTTTTCCCCTTAAAATTCTTGATATTATTATAAATACAAAACTAGTAATAATTTTTATTTTTATATTAAGAAAAATTGATTTAAAAAGATGGGGCTTTAATTTTTGTCGTTTTGTTTATTCTTTGAAAAAAAATCATAAATCACAGAAAAATGTTTGCTTCGTAATGCAGTTGAATTGAATATAAATACAAAACTGTTGCAACATTATTACTTAGTGATTGTATATTTGTATGTGATGTATTTATTATTGAAGCATATAATATAATATAGGTATATAATTTAATCAAATTTGTTTTGTATTATTTTAATAATTTTTTCTAATTAATACATATTTTCTCCTACATATTATATTCTCACGGTATTTTAATTTGATTAAGTTGTTCTCGAATAAATTACACAATTTATCTAGTTATTGTTTATAATAGTGGTGGATTGAAAAGTGATCTATAAACAATTTTTGAGTTTTTTATTAACTTTTGTTGATCTACAATCCACTCTTGTATTGAAAATTGAAAAAAAAAATATCCCAAACAGTGAACAATAATGGAATGATAAAATATTAAATAAAAATTAACTAAATTTCAATTATTTTTTTCGTTCTGAATTTTATGAGATTTTCATTTTACCTTCACCACACAACCATAAACATATTCTATCGACCAAATACGAAAAGAAGAAGTCAGCGAATAATACTTGAATTAATATTATCCGGAACTAAAATCAATTTTTCAAAAATTAAAAAATAATGAAACTACATTCAAAAATTTCTACTTACATCTGACGGAAAATCAATAATTTCAAATTGACTAGCTAGTTCAGGTACAATACCTAAAGTTAATGCCAATACACAACCACCTGAGCCCAAAATACTATATAATAAGGCCTTATTCTGCCATAAACTCTCCATATAAGGATTACCCTATAAATATAAAAAAAAATAATTACGATAATAATAATTTTCCAATAATAATTACTCGATAATTAATTGCAAATGTTGCAATTTGTAAAGCCATAGATATTATATAAACTGTACTATTAATAATATTGGGTTGGAACAATTCATCTTCTTCCTCTTCAGTTAACTCAATTTTAGTTGCATTTTTTAATTCCTCCCTATTCAATAAAATGAATTTTAGATATGTATATTTAAAAATTAAATAAATAATTACTCTGGTGTTCGTACTTTTGCTTCATGTACCAAATAAATTAAACATAAGAAATGTACCGTGAATTGTAATAAAACAGTTGCAATTGTATAAAAATTGAAAATATTAGGTAAAGGACGTTGTTTCGACAGCGTCTTCAAAGGCTAAAATTTCATTATTGTAATTATTATTTTAATTATTTGAAAACAAATACCTTTGATCTCGATATGAATAGGAAGCAAGCTGCTAATAATAAACCTTGTAAAGTCGCTTGCATGTCTCTCAATTTAATCCCATCTAAATATAAAACTGATTGTGTATAAGCTAGAATTAGTGCATTTAATGCTAAAATTTTGAACATTTGTAATGTTGTCACTAATGTACATCGGCCTTGTTTTATAATATGACAAACTAAAACAATAAAAATAATTAAAATTTTAAATTGTCACATATGAAAATTATTTACTGCATAAAATCGATGATAATTTACTAGTAAATGGTGAGGCAATACTAGCATCACCTAATTTAACAATTTGCGGTTCATCCATTTCTTGTATCATTCGATTGAGATTCGCTTGTAATTTTTCACGTTGATCCTGTGCTCTTTGTACACTATGATTATTACGATTTCTTAGCGATTGTTGTAATTCTTTTAATTTACGTTCTTTCTCTTTTTCTTTTTCCAATAGTTTTTCTTTTGTTTCAATCAATTGTTGTGGTGTTGGTAATTTTTCTGGTGAATTAGCTAAAATAGCAACACCAACATCAGCATGTTTTAATGCTCCAACATCATTTGTTCCATCACCGCACATTAATGTTGTAAAACCGTGATTTTTCATTTGTACAATAACGAATTCCTTTTGTTTCGGTTCGAAACGTGCAAATACTTTAATAGATGGTAATATTAAATTTAAATAATTTTGGAAATTATTCCGTAATACATGTAAAGCATCACCGGTTATACATAAATCGTAATTGTTAATTAAATTTTTATAATCGTAATCTAATGGGAATTCTAGTGTATTATCGATGCTTCCCCATGACCAATCGTCAGATTTTTGTTTCAATATTAATGTCTTTCTTGTTGTTATTTTCAATTCTTTTGCAACATGACAAGCAGTCAATGGATTATCACCAGTTATCATAACAACACAATGTGAAGCATTTTGTAATTCTTTTATAACCATTTTTGAATCAATTTTCAACGGACATGAAATTATAACGAAACCAACAAATTTCAATTTCTCCTCAACCATATCTCTTGTATAATCACGTAATTCTTGTGTTGTTAATTTACCAATTAATTTCCAACCTAATGCTAAAACTCTAGCACCACGTCTTGACAATTCCAAATAAACATCATCATATTTCTCTGGTAAATCATCAAACATTGATTTTAATGTTTCAGGTGCACCTTTAACTGTACCAATATATATAGTTTCCGATGATCCAGGTTGATTATAACCGGCAATAACAGACATACGTTTTAATGTTGATGAAAAATGAAAACGATGGAATATTTTCAATGCTGATAATTTACCACGTTTCGGTACAACAGCATCTGATTTTGTTAAATTCCAATCAATTGCTGTTAATGTTGCTTTTTCTAATGGATCACCAACTAGACCATCATCTAATTGTACTAATGAATGACATGTTGCTAATACTTGTATTGTTTCTTGTGGTGAATCATTAATTATTGTTATTGTATTATTTTTATCGGCTAATGCAACACCTTCAACAATTAGATTATCACTAGTTAAGGTACCAGTTTTATCAAAACAACAAATATCAATTTTTCCAGCAAATGGTATTCTAAATGGTTCTGTACAAAATACAGCCAATTTTGATAATGCTAATAATGATGTATTTACAGCTAATGATAATTCAATTGGTAATTCTGGTGGTATAACTGATGTTAAAATTAATGTACATTCTAAAAATAGTTTATAACGATTTCGATTTGGATCCTCACAACCTTTGTTCCATACATAAACAGCTGCTGCTATTGCGAATATTAATAGAAACATTATGAAACCAAATGTTTCTTTATTGTTTGCGGTTACACTTTTCACACCAAACAATATTGTACGCAATAGTTTACCTTGTGATGTATTGAAACCAGTACGTAAAACATAAGCAATACAACCATTATCTTGTGAACGTAAGCCACTAGTTTGTTTTAATGGTGGTGTATGTTGAACTACTTTTGTACCACCAAATAATACATGCAATTTACCATCACTATCCGGATCTAATATATTATTCGAATCAAACGTTTCTATGGCTTCTTTCATTTGTGGTACAGATTCACCAGTTAACATACTCTCATCAACAATACATGAGCCTCTCAATAATAATACATCACATGGTACTAAATTATCTTTTTGTGAGCGTGTTATTGATATAATATCACCTGGTATTAGTTCATTACTAAGAATTGTACGCCATTTACGATTTCTATAAACATATATACTATATGGCTTATTACCCATTTTACGTATTTCAGCCATATTTCGTAATTGTTGCTGTACTAATGTACATTCAAATAATATTAACATAATTAATGTGAATATTGAATAATACCAATATTTATCTAAACACCATAAACCAACACAAAATACTTGGAATACAAAAAAAGGTGCTGTCGCACGCTCTTTGAATAATTCCATAAATTCAGGTACAACCATATCCAACTCATTTTTACCATATAATTGTTCAGCTTGTTGTACATCTTTGTCTTCTTGATAGCCTTTCCATGATAAATATTCAGAATATTGTTTATATATTGGAAATTCTAAGCCACGAAATGTTTTCTTCTCTGAATCCCATAAATATTTGGTCTTTTGGAAAATGAACCAAATATCTGAGCTATCCTACAAAAAATAATCTATAAAAACCATCAACTTATTGAATATCTCGAAAGCTTTACTCTTGTGTGTTGTAATCGTACAAGTTCTGATGATCCATTATTGGCAGTCGGTATGACTTTAGCTACAGTTGCTTTAAGTGGATCTTTTTCCTAGAATCCGAATGAAATTTACAATAAAACATCTGTTAATTCTATAGTAACAAAAACGTACCTTTCGACAAATAAAAAAACAATTCACATGTACAGACCAATAACATGCTAAACAACACAATATTTGTACACATCCAATTGCTGCTAAACCAACAAAACCACCTTCATAATGTTCAAAAAACCCATAAATACCACACCATATATAGAACCATGTTAAATAAATAAATATAAATGGTAATATATACAAATGTAATATTGTTGATTTTTGTGTATATAACGATACAGATTCAACTAAATCATCTAATTTCGGTCTATTAGTCATTGTTAAATAGATATTATTTGATAATTATCCGGTCACTTGACATACATATGTGTGTGACAACAACGATGTCTTGACGTTTCCATTTTTTTTTATAATTGGAGAGTTGGCACTAATTGGATATCAATAGGGCATGATCTCCAGTGTTACCAATTGATTGAGCCAAAACTTTACACTAGCAACAAATAACAGTGACCAAACAACGTGAAAATAGGCCAAAGCTCCTATACACGTGCTGAATCACATGACTTTAAATTAGAAAAGTATAATAAAAGACAAACATATTTCTCAAAGATTTTTATTATTTTTTTGGTTAGCCAATGATACATGTTAATCAAATGACAAAGATTTTCTTGGTTTATATTAAACAACGTCCACACTGAAGACAATTCCTGGAATACGCCCTCAAAACGTATGGAGTGTCTGAAACAATTTAAAACAACATTAATTCAAGAAATTTTCGGTCGAGAAGCTATACTAATCAGATAGCTATGTATCACAGTTTTTGCCTGAATCGAGTCTTATATTTGTTTCACAATTCAGGTAGACTTGTGATTATTACTTTGATCCCAATTAAGCTGGATGTCCATACTCGAATATTTGATTCATCTACAGTAATTAGGGTGAAGTGTGAAATTAGGTAGTAAAAGATAAATAACAAACTTACCATTAAAAGATTACTTGGACCTCGCACGCATCTTCCTACGCTTACGCTTTAGCCTTCGCATACGCTTCTTACGCCACTGAAATGGAGAATTATTATTTAATCTTCAACACTCTTCAATTTTAATAATTTATAAACATCAGATCTTGAAATATAAAATGGTAACAGAAAAAAAGTGAGGTTATGACTAATTATAAAATCTAACTTAAGATAATGCAATATATTTAAATTAAATTGTTCTTTGAAAGGAAATCAAGATTTCATCACAAAATGTATCATTAATTCTTCAATTGTCGATTTTTTACCCGGACAAGAAACAAAAATGGTCAACAAAATAATGAATGGAATGTTTGGCACAATCGACAAAAATTTCAACAAATTTTTCAATCTAATTGAAAATATGTATCAAAAGCTTACCTTTGCTCTCATATTGTACTGTTAAATGATTTTCTAGCTTGAAAAGCTAGAAGATTGTTCAGATAACAGCAAATTTATGGTGTGCACCGCACTCGATCAAAAATGGCAATGAAAGAGGAATATGACGTAAAGGCTTTTGATGTTTTCGACGAGTTTCCAATATTAATCGTTTGAGGCGCTACATATCTTCCGGACACATGAGAACTAATTTTCAAACTAATTTTCTATAATTATTATTACAGAATTAAAAAACTACAATTTATTTACTGATAACCAGCTTTTGAATAATTTTTTCCCAGGTGCAATTATGTTTTATTGATAAATTTTTTTTTGATATTCTTGCTGATTATCTTTCAATCTACATATTATGATAGGAAGCCTGATCAATTTTTTTGTTCAATAATTCAACATTATCGATGGATTTCTGCTATTTTATGTAAAATATTCAAAACTATGATTTCATTGAGTAAATGATTAATTATGTTTGAATTTGAGCCTCGATCTTCACAATATGAGTAGGTTATAGTCTAAGTAGTTAACAGTAACTAAAACGTCTTGGCGCCAAAATACTCAACCTACCCTCATAATAACGGGTTGTTAATGGGTGGCTGAAAATTTTCTATTTTCATCAAATGACTAGTGTTACCACATCATCAACAGTGAACTTGCTATTTTAAAACCCTCAGGTATTTATTTCAATTTTTTGATCATAAGTCTAACGGAAAAAACAGTAATATAACCCATTTGAACTAACCTAAAATTCTTAAATAATTCTCTTTATGTTTCAAAAGAATGACTACGATTTCTAGAAGATCTTCAACAAGGCAGCAAAACAATGAAATTTTGGAAGAAACGAATTTTTCACGACCAAGACGTCAGTGTGTTAAATCTGTTTATACTTTTCTAATAGACGATGATGAAGATGAACAAACTCCAAAAACTAGAAAAAAACGACAAAATGTTAAAACTACTAAAGCGCGAGATAGATCAAAAACACCACCAAATGGAGAAGCTCCACGAAATCCCACAACACCTGACAATAAAATCAAAAAAGACGAAAAATTAACACTAACACCTACAATAATGTTGGAAAAATTAGACATAAGCTCGCCCTCAATCAAAAGTCCAACTAAACGTGGAAATCGGTTGAGCAGAAATAAAATTGTTGGGGATTCGATTGGAGGAAGTCCACCCAAAATAAAGAAAATCTCTGAAAATACTGAGAAACGTAGTAGAAAAGAATTATTCGATAATAAAAATATTCTATCTACAAAAGAAATGAAAGAAAATCGTGAGAATCATGTTGTAGAAAAACAGAATCAAAAACAGTTAGTTAAAAATGAATCTACAGAAGAACTAGTTAAAGAAAACTATGAAAATTTACTAAATTTGAAAAATGATATTTATTTGAATGCTAGAAAAGCTCTACACAGTACATATCCAACTGAGATGCCTGGTCGTGAAAAAGAAATTGAAAATTTAAATGAATTCATCCAGACACATTTGGGAAATCGAACATCTGGTAGTTTATATGTTAGTGGTCCTCCAGGGACCGGAAAAACAGCATCCTTAAATCTAATTTTACAAAAAGAAAATGTAAGATTTAGAACTAAGTTGTTGAAAATTCTATATCGAATTTATTTACAGATTTCATCACAATTGAAACATATTTACATAAACTGCACAGCTATTAAATCGTCAAATTCGATATTTTCCAAAATATCCAAGGAGCTGAATTTAAAAGTTGGTAAAAAATCAGAAAAAGACCATTGTAATGCTATTGAAGATTACTTGACGAAAAATCATAAAACAACGTAAGTCTTTCTTCAATCAATTGAATTATGAGTAATTATCGTTTATTTTCGTTTTAGTTTATTAGTTTTGGACGAAATCGATCAATTGGAAAGCAAAAATCAGTCGGTTCTCTATACAGTTTTTGAATGGCCGTCAAGACAAGGTTCCAAATTAATTTTAATTGGAATAGCAAATGCTTTGGATTTGACTGATCGTGTTCTGCCACGTTTACAAGCTCGTTGCGAATTAAAGCCGCAATTAATTCATTTTTCTCCCTATACAAAACAACAAATCATCGAAATATTTACGAAACGTTTGAAAAATGCTGGAGCTTTGGAAATTTTCACACCGACAGCATTACAAATGTTGGCTGGTAAAGTTGCTGCGATTTCCGGTGATGTACGACGTGCCTTAGATATCGGACGGCGTGTAATCGAATTGATTGATGATAAACGTAATAATGATGGTGAAGATGTTAAGATTTTGAAACCATTGGAGAATTTCACAAATAATCTAGATACTGATCTAGAAAAAGTTGACTTAAAACAAGTCATGCAAGTTTTAAATAATATTTATAATACTAGTCAAAATTTTACGAATGATATCGATGATACATTCCCGTTACAACAAAAATTAATCATATGTACCTTATTATTAATATTGAAGAAATCGAAAAATAAAGATATAACAATTGGACGTTTACATGAAGTATATCGTAAAATATGTAATAAACGAAATATACAAATTATTGATCAAAGTGAATTTTCAAATACTTGTATATTAATTGAAACTAGAGGTATTGTGAAAATTATTGGGAAAAAAGATCCACGTTTGAATAAAATCAATTTACAATGGGATGAAGACGAAATTAATCGAACTTTGAAAGATAAACAATTAATGGCTGATATTTTACAAGATGAAATTTGTCTTGGAAAAATGTGATTATTCTCTTATTTTAAAGTATTGAGTAGGATTTTAATTTTTGACTGTGCTCGTATTTTTAATTATATTATTATAACGATTATTTATAAGTTAAGGGATATTGAGTAGATCACTTTTGGGTAAATCGCATAAATTTCTGTTATGATCGACATACTTAATATAAATTTAAAAAAATATTTTTGTTTGCTTTATGACCTGAATTTCTCTAGAGCTCCGGTTCTGAATCCACTCTTGTTTATCGATTGTCTCAAACTACTAATAGAAATAACTACTTCACGTGAAGACTACACTTTTTTATGATTAATATGGCGGATTTTCGAATATTAGAAAATTCGAAATTATGTCGAACATGTTTCATGGAAAGTGAAAAATTGTATAACATTTTCGAATTAGAAAATAATTCATCATCGTTAATTGAAAAAATCCAATATTCCACTAATATTACGGTAATATATCACAGCTTTAGATTAATCAATAAAAATTGTTTTGGTTGTTATAGATTTGGAAAAATGATGAATTACCAAATTCTGTATGCGATGAATGTTGGTACAAGATTGATTTAGCATATAAATTCCGTAAACGTTATGAAGAAGTAGATGGAATTTTTAAAAAATTATTAGAGCAGAAGAATTTAGAAGAATCTCAAATTGTTAGAAATGAAAACGAAATTAATCAAAATACTCCCATTGAATCCCATAAAACAGAAACTAAATATACTTGTAAGATTTGCAATAAACAGTATGTACAACAAAATGGTTTGACAACCCACATGCGAATCCATACAGGGGAAAGACCGTTCCTATGTAACCATTGCGGTAATTCTAATATTCGATAAATCTCTACAAAATAACAGTTTTTATAATTGAATTGCAGGAAGAGGATTCATTAGATCTGATGATTTGTTGCGACATATCCGTGTACACACCGACGAACGTCCTTTTATTTGTAATATGTGTAAGAAAGCCTTCAAACAAAAATTCCATCTATCTGAACATAAACGTTCTCATAAAAATGATAAAGAATTCCTCTGCACCGATTGTGGTAAAAGTAAATTTCTAACACATCTAAAATATGCAAATCTAGCATAATGCTTTTTCAAATTTAAGCTTTTACTCGCTATGGAGTTCTAAGAACACACAAACGTACGCACACCGGTCTTAAACCGTACATTTGTAATATTTGTTGTAAATCTTTCGCTGGTTCAGATATTCTAATGCGACATATTAAAACTCACACCAACGAAAAACCATATAAATGCGAGTAAGTTTCTGTTCTATTCAATTCGATTAGAGAATAATTTGTAATAATTTCAGAGATTGTGGTCATTGTTTCAATCAATCAACTCGTTTAAAACTCCACAAACAAGCACATCTGAATCATAAGCGATACATTTGTGAAATATGCTCTAAAGTTTTTACCCAACAGCATGGTTTGAATATTCACAGATTGACTCATACAGGCGAAAAATCATTTTTGTGTGATATTTGCGGTAAATCGTTTATACGATCCGATGATTTGAAGAAACATCATCGGATTCATAGCAAAGAACGACCGTATGTATGCCAAATATGCTCAAAAACTTTCACACAATCATTTCATCTATCCGAACATATTCGTGCGCATCTGAAAGATCGTGTAATAAACAGCTTTAATTTTACGACTTTATCAAAATTTATTAATTTGTTTTTAGCTATTTTCTTGTAGTATCTGCAATAAGAGTTTCGCAAGAAATGGTTCATTACGATCTCATCTGAAAACCCATACTAGAGACTATATTGAGAAAAAGCACGAATGTCATATCTGTGGGAAAAAATTCAGCGTTAATTACTCGTTGAGTAAACACCTGTTGATACATACAGGTGAAAAACCATATCGATGCGACATCTGTTTCAAAGTATGGATATTTATTTTATTCTAGTTCTAGTTTTTTTGATTTGAAATTTTAGGGATTCACTCAATCGGGTCATTTAGGAGCCCATCAAAAAATTCACACCGGCGAAAAGCCTTATATTTGTCAAATATGCGGTAAAGGATTCGTTGTAAGCTCACGACTTACAGTACATATGCGCAGTCATACTGGTGAAAAACCATATATTTGTACCATCTGTGGTAAAGGCTGTACAACATCAACAATGCTTAAAGTACATCAACGTATTCATACTGGTGAAACACCGTATCATTGTCCGAATTGTTCGAAATCATTTTCACGATCGGATCTTTTTAATATTCATAAGAAAAATTGTCAACTTTTATAATTTTATTCGATTTCGGTAACACCAAATACACCTTGTAATAACTTCGCACCCAAATTCTGTGGATAATGTTCCTTATCTGAAATATAGACATATGGTAGACGCATCACCCAATAAGCAGATTGTGTGAGTTTTGTTGGACGTTCTAATGTACTGATGAAAATTGGGGCGCCAGGTGCCGGTTGGACCTAAAATTTAGTTTTTTTCAATTAATTAATTTTATAATATTCAAACAATTGAATTACCTTCGGATCTAGAGTACAATGTACTGGAGCTTTCGGCGTAACAACATGTAATCTCATCAATTGTGCGAATTTATTCGCCCGACAAACACATGGATAATACAACGGCATATCACTTTCAGCAATTTTATGACCTGTATCTTTAACAATACTACCAGGTGTCGCTTTCAACATTTTATCAGGACCAGCTAACATAAAACGATGTCCTGATGTACATTCATATTCAACACCAATAAAAACTTTAACGGAAAATTGTGGTAAATTACCGCTACTATTATTTGTATTTGTTGGTCGGCCACGTCGGCCACGTATCAAATATTTATTAGCATGATTCCAATTCGATTTGGTTTTTGAATAAACCGTAACATCCCAAGGTAATAAATAATTTGTTGAATTCAAAAAACCTGGATGATGCGATTCAAACAAACCCAAATTATGACTGTATAACGATGATGGTCCTAAACATACTAAACTCCAACTACTATAAACTGGTAATAGACCAGGTGGTGAATTTAATGTTAACATGCCCGGTAAATATTCAGTTGTACTTGGTTGACGTATTAAATTACGATCATTATCTGGTGTTAAATCACCACTACGATCTGACAATATTGATAAATCTTCTTCAGTTTCTTTTAATGTTGCAGCTTTAAATTCTTTTATTGATGGTTGAAATATTGGAAAATTTATATGTTCCAGTTTTGAACAAACACAATCTTTACTAATTTGTTGATAAAACAGATAATTTGCTTGTTTCGGTGTATATGGATCTTCTCTTGTGCCGATTTTACGACCACAATCGCATACAGCTAAAAATTTTAATGTTTTAATCAAGAAAAATATACGTATATAAACTTAGAAACCTTTATAAATGAAACCACTCATATGTTCTTGATCTGTAGAATGTTTCGGTAATTGACACGGATTTCCGGTTAACGAGGCAGCTTCACATTGTTGCCGTCCATTCTCCCATAATGCTTGACAATCAGCTTTCAATTTTGTTACATACTGTTGAAAAACTGGTCCACGAGCTTGAGCATTAAATAAAGCTAAAGCTACACTCAAACGACGATCATGTTCAGCATGAGCATAATGTGATGGTAAACCTTCTTGATAACGTGCCAATGCTAATGGTAATACTTTCAAACAACGCTTCTCCGAAAATAACGTATCCGTACATAAAGAATTGATTAATTGTTTCTTAATTATCAACTCATTTAGAACTTTCGTACTATCAATCCATTGTTTCATAACAGGTAACTTCAAAAAAAATTAAACAATTAGAAATTATTTATGTGTAAATAGCTGTTTGTTACCTCAAAATGTACAGGTTGTGCTGATTGATGTCGACTAGAACTACCGGTATCATTGAAACCTTTAGTTTTAGCTTGGCGTATATGAACTTGTAGAAATTTTTGAAAACTACGTTCAAAACACGGTTCACTACAAAATGGTGGTTGAATTTGCATAACACCACCTGGTTGACAATCTTGAATTAGACCACGAACCATATCACCTAATTTATCAGTTGGTTGTTCTGAAGAAATGTAAACGAATTCTTCATTCATTGGAATCGCGAAAAGTGATGATCTTGAAATTCCAAAAAAACGATCATTAAAACATCTATAAGTAGAAATAATAGAAGAAAATACCCGTAGTTATTAATGATACGAGTCTTCTTGAGAATATGATAAATGCGATCTTCAAGATTATGTTCCATTTTTTTAATATTATTGACCCCATTTGGGCAACCTTCAAAATAAAAAATCAATCTAGGCGTACAGAATCGTCCATTATTCACCCATTCCGAGCTAAGTTCGTCTACTGTTTTCAAATTTTCTATGATTTTATTCGATAATGTTTGACTAAAATTCAAAATTAATAAATAATTTTCCATGTAAATTATCATAATTTACCTCAAAGTATCAACAGCTTTGAAGTATTGTATATAATTTGTATCAAAAGTTGAATTAGGATGTGATAAAACTATTATATGACTTATATGGAGTAATAATAATAAACCACGTGCAAAATTGCTTTTAACTTCATCGTAAACAGCAAGAAAATCATCGCATTTTCGTTCTTCGATACAACGTTCTAGTAATTTATTGTAATTCTGTACGAAAATATCGCCATCTAATAAACTATGCATATGTAGATAAAGTATCTTATTTTTCTCATCATAAGAACCCTCCAAAGCAAACTAGAATCAGTGAAAAATATCAATTTGATTCGAAACTGATAATTGTGAGAGAAAACAGAATGTACTTCTCTATCTGTATTTGGAGCGGTTGTAAAAACACGTCCAATCTCCTTCACTTTTATTCCTAATGAATTATACGGTGTTTTTCCAATGATTGAAATAACTACAATTTTATCCGACAAAATAGCTTCATTTTCTCTAGAATTGAATTTATTAGTGTTCAATTATTAAAAATTTAGTAAATAATTACAATAGACTTTTAAAATCAGGTAAAACAAATCTATCTCTCATTGTGATAATTGGAGGTTATAACAGTTGATAATTGTCAAAATCAAGTGCATTTAAACTATTCGACTAAAAACTTATTTTGCACATGAACTATTAAAGATTATAGATTGAATTTTTAATTTTACAAAAACTGAGTAAGTAAATACAACTATGTTTTATAAAAAACTTTAATAAAATAATAAACAAATCAAATATTTTTATATTAACATCAATAAATATTATCGATTACTATGTAATTTTTCTAAAATATCTAAATATGGCGCTAAACAATTTTGTAATTCACGTTTAAACTTTCTGCTACGAACTACAGAAGGATCTTTCTTTATAAAATGATATTCCAATTTTTCTGCCAATTCTATTCCTTGTCTTATATCATCATAAGTAAGACTAGGAACTGATTCATCTGGTTTCTGTTGCATTTGATTCACAAAATTGGAATTAATCAAAAATGATTCTTGATTTTGTGATAAATAGTTTTGAGATGACAATGATTCTTTCGAATCAAAAATTTGATCGTTTGTATAATCTTCGGTTTTTACAATTGCACAAAAATCGACTGGGAATTCATTAGTACTGTCTGTATTTGTTGTAATAGTTTCATCTTGCAACTTGCTATTATCCAGTGAGTACCGTTTCTTGAATTTGTCGTACCAGCCATTACTTGCCGAAAACAACTTGGATTGTTGTGTTGTAGAACAAGGCTTGACTTCCTGTAAATTACTGTAAATATCTAGAGCCTTCTGTTTTATAATACGCCCATTCAAAGGCTGCCTTTTATCTAAACAATCTTCAATCCACAATATTAAAGCATGTTCCATTCGAACCAGATCAACATCTCTTGTACGAACTGCTCGTTTCACAGCTATCGATGATCCTTCTGGAACATTTTCTCGAATTCTTTCTTCTGAATGTCTTATTGTACGAATAGTTGCTTCGTTTAAATTCAATGATCTAGCAACTGATGCGTAACTTTCTCCATCTTTCAAACGATTCAAAATTTGGATTTTCTCTTCAAGTGATATAAGTCGTCTTTTAGTAGGCTTTTTCTTATTTTCATCCGACATTTCAAACAAACATTTGTTCCAAAGAACAGAATCAAACATAAAAATATAATTTAAACATTGATTTGAATTATTTGATAATTATTATTCAATGTGTATTTGATCTGTCAACAAACGTTTGACAATTCTGATAGATATTAGAGATGGGTTTACTACGATATTTTATATCGAAGAACATCTGAACTAACAAAAATCGATACTGATTTTAGACAACACATAATACAGAATCCTCTATTTAGTAAATTTATCAGAATGTTAACTCTAAAAGTAGGATTTTTGTGACTTATCGTTTCACAGGCTAATATAAAACAGTGGTTATTATTAATAATTAATTAAAAAAAGAAGAGAATGTAATCACTAATCAGATTATTTTGTATTCGAAGGTTGGCCTAACTTTTTCAATTTTGTGATTTTGACAATCATTTGACAGTTTGTTTACACGGGAAAATGTTTATCATTGTAAAGTTTTAGTTTATTTTTTTCTTAATTAATTTTCCATTAAAATACAAGGGGAAAATTCAAAAAATGGCCTATTTCCATTATCGTTGTGGTGAACGTATCACCCTCTTGAACGATAACTGTACTGCTGTTCGAAATGATAGTGAATTTGATAATGGTTTAGTTATAACAGCTGAACCTTTATTGAATGATGTCCTATTCGAAATAAAGATTGACCGGAAAGTAATTAATTTTATCCGATAATTATTGTTGTGAATTCATAGTTTTTCGTTTGATTTTAGGTGAATTCATGGTCAGGAAGCTTAGAAATTGGTGTTGTAAACTGTGATCCTTTACATTTTGAATTTCCATCATGTTCTTCTAAAATCCAATCAGAATCTTGGGTACAATTCTAATAATAATACCATTATTGATAAAATCATTTCTTATTTTATTAGATAATGGCAGCTTCTTCGTTTTTCAAAAATGGTACATGTTTGATAGAAAGATATGGCGCAGATTTAGATAAATTGAATCAGGATGATAGAGTAGGCTTAATGAGAACATCTGAAGTATTTTATATGGATTCTTTTCGATAGGAGATCCGTTTTAATGAAATAATTTTAGGGTGATTTGATTTTTTACGTCAATGGTGAATCGCAAGGTGTTGCATCTGAAAATCTACCACCAGTTGTCTATGCTATAGTCGATGTTTATGGTAAATGTGTTCAAGTTAGCATAACTAGTCCAACATTACGTGAACATAATAATGATGATTGTTTGAGTGGTAGTTCAGTTCTAGCAATTGATAATGATATACTGAATGTTACTTTAGGTGGTGACTTAAGTGAATTGAGTATGAGTAGTAGTAACAGTCTAGATATAAGAATGGATATGAACGTTAGGTATGTAGTTTTCTTATAATAATATAAAACAATTGATTATTCTTGAAAATTAGTTTAAGTTTACCGGAAGAAACTCCTCGACCTGATAAATTACGTTTCCATGATCGTTGTGGCTCTTTAGTGAAATTATCGAATGGTAATCGTACAGCTGAACGTCGTCGACCATTAGATGAGTTCAATAATGGTGTTGTTATGACACAACGTTCATTACGTGATTCTGAATTATTTGAAATACGTATTGATCGACTTGTTGAGAAATGGAGTGGCAGTATTGAAGTATTTCTTCATTTATTTTCAAGTAAAAATACTTAATTTAATTAATTTATAATTATAGATGGGTATTACAACACACAATCCTAGTACTTTAGTATTCCCAGCAACTATGACAAATATGCGTAGTGGTACAATAATGATGTCCGGTTGTGGTATTTTAACCAATGGTAAAGGTACAAGACGTGAATATGGTGATTTTAATTTAGATGAATTGAGTGAAGGTGATCGTGTTGGAATGATGCGTAAACCTGATGGAAATCTACATTATTTTATTAACGGTCTAGATCAAGGTATTGCAGCACAAAGAGTTCCTTCAACTGTATGGGGCGTCATCGATCTCTATGGAATGACAACCAAAGTTTGTATTATTTTTTTAATCATTATTATTTATTATTAACGAAATTATTTTGAAGGTGTCTATAGTAGAGCGTGATGAGCGCGAAGAACAAAATCTAATTACACGTAAAAATACACGTGATCAACAAATTTCATTACCAGATCCACTATTAACAACATCACAACAATTACCAGAATATTATGATCGTTTAACATTCCATCCGAATTGTGGTACACATGCTGAAGTTATAAATAATGGACGTACAGCTCATCGTCCTAATGCTAAAGATGATTTTAATAATGGTGTTGTTTTAACGTCACGTCAATTGAAAATTAATGAATTATTTGAAGTACGTTTAGATCGTGTTGTAACAAAATGGGCTGGTTCAATTGAAATTGGTGTTACATCACATAGTCCAGTTGATTTAGAATTTCCATTTACAATGACTAATGTACGTTCTGGTACATGGATGATGACTGGTAGTGGTATCATGCATAATGGTACAATTGTTTTGGAACATTATGGTGTTAATTTAGATCGTTTACAAGTTGGCGATCGTGTAGGTGTTGTACGTAAAGAAACCGGTGTCTTACACTTTTTTGTTAATGGAATTGATCAAGGACCAGCTTCTACAAATGTTCCTGAAAAAGTCTTCGGTGTTATCGGTTAATATTAAAAAAAATATATATCGAAATTTTAAGTATTTATATTTATAATTTGATATTTTTTAGATTTATATGGACAAGCTGTTGAGGCTTCTATAGTTGATATGAACGATTGCGGATCACCTGATACGATGAATTCTAGTTTATCTAACACAACTTTATATAGGTTAATTATCATAATAATTTTTGTGAATTTTTTCTATAATTAAGTTTTTTTTAGTGATTTAAGATTCCATCATGTACATGGTAAAAATGCTCGTATTGTTAATAGTGGATTGACAGCATTAAGACCACGTCCAACTGCT
>JAZBGZ010000335.1:7343-53270 GCA_037414795.1 Stenodera caucasica | reverse complement strand
AAAATTTTACGTGAAGGTGAACCACATTTCATCGCCGAATACAATATACAGCAAGTTAGAAAATTAATATTAGAAATGTTGTATCGTTTACCAACAAATGATCTACTAAGACCTCATGTTAAAGATATTCTATCATTAATGTTGCGATTATTGAAGATCGATAATGAAGAAAATGTTCTAGTTTGTCTGAAAATCATCATTGAACTACACAAACAATACCGACCAGCTTTCAATCCTGAGGTTAAATATTTTTTACTAGTTTCTGATTTTTAGAAAAACGAGATTAATAATCGAAACATTGCAGATTCAAGATTTTTTGAAGTTCGTCAAATCGATTTATTCCGAATTACCAAATCATATGGACAAAATTTTCGAACCGAAAGCACCAATTAAAGTTAAAGATTTGAATGAGCTCAATATTGAAGAATTACTAAAAGAAACATTCACAATGACAATAATCCAAACTGAGAAACGCAACAATGATGGAACTGCAATTTCTGTAAGTTTTTATCCATTTTGGCTTCAATGTTTCTTCAATTTTTCTTATTTTCAAGTATTATTTGATACCGAAAGCTGTATTATCGTTGAAAGTTCTGCAAGAATTACCAATAATCGTCGTATTGATGTACCAATTATATAAACAAAGTGTCCATCAAGATGTCAGTGATTTTATACCATGGATCATGACAACGATAACATTACAGCCACGTTTAGAACAACGTCAATCGGACACTTTCAATAAAGAAATTTTTGTTGATTTTATGGGAGCCCAAATTAAGACTTTATCATTTTTGGCTTATATCATCAAAATTTATCAAGATGTTGTACAAACTTACGCTCCGAAAATGGTACAAGGTATGCTGCAATTATTAATGTTGTGTCCAATGGAAGTGGCGCATTTACGTCGGGAATTATTGATAGCTGCACGTCATATTTTGGCTACGGATTTGAGGAATCGTGAGTAAATTTTTTTGTCGCAGTTTCAATGAGGTGATTTTTTTTGTTTTGATAATTTAGGGTTTGTACCACATATGGAGAAATTATTCGATGAAGATGTTTTATTGGGTCGTGGTTGGACAACACATGAATCGTTACGTCCATTGGCTTATTCAACATTAGCCGATTTGGTACATCATGTACGACAGCAATTGGATTTGGCAAATTTGAAACGAGCTGTACATTTGTTTAGTAAAAATGTACATGATGATACATTAGCTACAACGTAAGTTACACAATTCTAACATGAGGAATTTGCGATTGTATTTTCTTCATTTTGAACTCGGAAAAACTATAAAATGAATTTGTTTCAAATTTTCTAGGATACAAACAATGTCCTGTAAATTATTATTAAATCTAGTTGACTGTATCCGAATAAGATCCGATATTGAAAATAGTACAGAAGGTCGAGAATTATTGATGAGAATGTTGGAAGTATTTGTGATAAAATTTAAAACAATTGCGAAAATTCAATTACCAATTTTAGCTAATAAATGGTGAGTTTTGTCAAAATTTTCATCGTCAATCACTAATTAATTTCGTCACTTTTGTGAAAATCTGGATAAATTGCAGTAAACAACAACAGCAACAGTTGCAAGCAACTTTACAATTACAACAACAACAACAACAGCAGCAACAACAACAACAACAACAACAGATTGCTCAACAAAGTGATGTGAAAATTGAAGAAGTTAAAACAACTACAACTACGACAACAACAACAACAAATCCAGCTGAAATATTGGAAAATGCTTTAGCTGCAACAACAACACAACAAAATCCACAACAAAAAGAAGAAAAATCACGTTTTGGTTTTCCACAAAATAACAATTATAATGTTGCTGATTATCGTAGTTTAGTTAAAACGTTAGTTTGTGGTGTCAAAACTATAACATGGGGTTGTTCAGCCTGTAAGGTGAGTCTTCAAAATTTTGAAGTCTTCAGTTTTTTCATTCAGACAGTCGATTTTTAAAATTATTCATTTATTTATACTCGAAATTCTCAATTCTATAGATAAATTTACACTATGTTGGAAAAAATGTACAAAATTGCTGCGAAAATGTACTAATGTGTACTTTCATAAAAGTATAATGTCAAGAAATGTAAAACATGCTTCTTTACATGATATCTTCATTTAAAAAAACTATACACTCGGAAAAATCGAAAAATCTGCAAAAAATCTTCATGGAAACTCATCGTCTTGAAATCTGCAAAATGTACATTTTTGGGAACATGATTCTGCAAAATGTACAAACATTTTTGTTGATTTAACATTTACAAGATGTTCTTGAACAAATGAACACTTTCAAAATATCTGTAGAAAACATGTCTTTTTGTAAAGCATGTTGTACAAAAATGTAAAATTGCATTCAATAACTTTATTGAAATTTTTTTTGAAAATGTACATCTACAGAAATGTCATAATTCTTTTGTTTGTTATTTTAGTCAAGTGCTGGACAATCTTTGGTAGCAACGAAACATTTTCAACCGCATGAAACTCTAGTATTTGTCCGTTTAGTAAAATGGGCATTAAAAGCATTAGATGTTTATACATTAAACATTGTACCACAACCAACAGCAACAACAACATTAGGCCAACAACAACAACAACAACGTCTTAACCAACAAAACGTTCGCAGTAAAGAAGAAAAAGAAGTATTGGAGCATTTCAGCGGTGTTTTTTCGATGATGAATCCACAAACATTTCATGAAATTTTCTCAACAACCATTGAATATCTAGTTGAACGTGTTTACAAAAATCCAACATTACAAACTGTACCAAATACATTATTAGCAAATCCGACAACAAGTCCAATATTTGCTACAGTTCTAGTCGAATATTTATTGGAACGTATGGAAGAAATGGGTTCAAATTTGGAACGTTCGAATTTAT
The DNA here is from genome assembly GCA_037414795.1 of Stenodera caucasica. Taxonomy (NCBI): domain Eukaryota; kingdom Metazoa; phylum Arthropoda; class Insecta; order Coleoptera; family Meloidae; genus Stenodera; species Stenodera caucasica. The sequence goes on along the minus strand of JAZBGZ010000335.1, from coordinate 50,380 downwards.
ATTTGAAACTCTTCAAATTAGTCTTTGGTAGTGTCAGTTTATTCCCACAAGAAAATGAAAATATGCTTCGTCCGCATTTACATCAAATCGTCAATCGATCAATGGAATTAGCAATGTATGCTAAAGAACCATATAATTATTTTCTATTATTGCGAGCATTATTTCGTTCAATTGGTGGCGGTAGTCATGATTTATTATATCAAGAATTTCTACCATTATTACCAAATCTATTGGAAGGCTTAAATCGTTTACAAAGCGGCTTACATAAACAACACATGAAAGACTTATTCGTTGAACTATGCTTAACTGTACCGGTACGTTTAAGTTCGTTACTACCATATTTACCAATGCTGATGGATCCGTTAGTATCAGCATTGAATGGATCACATGTTCTTATAAGTCAAGGCTTACGTACATTGGAACTATGCGTTGATAATCTACAGCATGATTTCTTATATGAGCATATACAGCCGGTTAGAGCTGAATTGATGCAAGCATTATGGAGGACTTTGAGGAATAATGATCAAGTCGCCGGTGTAGCATTCAAGTTAGTATCGATAAGCATTAATGCTATCATTTTTGATTTCAAATAGCTTAATTTCGTGATTATTCAGCATATTGTGATTTTTTTTAGGGTTTTGGGTAAATTTGGCGGTGGCAATCGGAAAATGATGATCGAACCACAAAAACTCGATTATATATCATCTGATTTTGATCCACCTGCAATTATAGCAAAATTCCATGATCAAGATCAACCGATCGAATTTTGTGTACATAAAGTAAGCATTTTTATCAATTCTCTCAATTATAATCCAAATTGATTAAAATTTTTTTTCCAGATTATTGAAACAGCTTTTAATGCTTTGAAACAAAGTAATACTGATTCGTTCTATCGTAAACAAGCATGGGAAGTTATCAATTGTTATTTAACAGCATCTCGTAATTTAAATGATGATAAAAATACATTAATTAATTTATTCTTACATCCGAGTTTCCAAGATCCTAAAACGATACCACAAATTAAAGGATCAACTTATAAATCAATTAATAAATTGGCTAGAGAAACACATCAAATTGCTTTAACAGGTATGCTTCAATTTCTAGAGGTTCCCAAAAGTTTCATCACAAAACTAATACAGTTGTTTCTCACAAATAGAATTTAATTGTATTGTGATTTTCTCACATTTTCGAATCAAATCTCTCGAAGAATCTCAATATTTTGGGAATTACTGGAATTTTTTTGGAATTTCTAACAAATATTGTTTTTTTTTTGTTTAATTGTAGGAATGTTCGTGGCCGCTGCTATCAAAGAACTACGTCAACCAGTTGTAGCATTAATGGTAGCTGTTGTACGTCATTATACCATGGTAGCTGTAGCCCAACAATCTGGAGCCTTCGCCTATACACCAAAGTACATTATAATCAGCATTCTAACAATGCTTATCAGTAATATTTTGATAAATTTTGCAGACCTAATGAACAAATACCATTGGACCCATTGGTTTTGGTTGATGCTCTAGCCATAATTATGGGTCATGAAGAAAAAGAATTATGTAAACCCGGTCATGTTGGTTTAGTCTTAATTTTGGATACAGCTTCAACATTATTGGGTAGTAAAGAGATGGCATGTCGTCTACCATTAATTGAATATTTATCGGAAAAAATGTGTTCACTATGCTACGAACGAGCATGGTATTCGAAATTAGGTGGTTGTATTGCTATAAGTTTTCTATTTGAACGATGCGCTATCAAATGGGTATATGAAAAAATGTTTACATTTTTAAAAGCATTATTATTTGTTATGATGGATCTAACTGGTGAAGTATCCAGTGGTGCTTTAGATATGGCTAAGAATAATCTAGAAAAAATGCTGATAGTTTGTGTAACTGAACCACCACAAAATTCTGATCAATTAACCAAAGATTTACAAAAGAAAGCATTATTTGAAGTAACACATGAATTAGTACGACAAGTTACAAGTCCACATACAATAGTTCGAGAACAATCAATGCTTGCATTACGTTTATTGGCTGATAAACAGAATAAAAGTGTAACAGCTGTAATGGAACCGTTTAAAGATGTTCTAGCTGATATGGTACCGCCGACTAAGCATTTATTTAAACATCAACCAGCAATAGCCCAGATGGGTTTAATGGATGGTAATATGTTTTGTACTACTTTACAACCGCGATTGTTCACAATCGATTTGAATATCAAAGAGCATAATTTATTTATTATTGATTTATTATCATTGTGTAATACTGAAGATCAGAAATTGAATACTTTTTCATGCTACAAAAACATAACAAATTTTATACCGTTACGTAAAAGTGCTTTACGTGTATTAGCAGCATGTCATTATTTAGATGATGTACGTGAACAAATCTTTCAAGTTTTATATAAAGCATTGGAAAAACCACATGCTGAACTACAACAGACAGCATTTGAATGTATGAAACAATTTATAAATGGTTATCAAATAAGTAAAGAATTGGTACATCAGACTGTTAAGCCGTTATTGATGACTTTAGGTGATGCTAAAAATTTGACATTAAACGGTGTTAAAATGCTGTCATATTTGACACAATTATTTCCGTTAGTTTTCAATGAGAAATTATGCGAACAATTATTGGAGTTGTTGAAGCAATTATTAGAGAATTTAACGAATTTACATAAAGGTGAGCATTATTTTGTAGTATTACATTATTTGAAGTATGATTTTTTTTTTGATGTTTCAGTATCAACTGGTATCTCTAAAAAAGGTGATGAAGAACAAAAAATTGTCACAATTATTAGTATTTTCCATCAAACACCAGCCGCTTCATCGAAATTCATCAGTCAATTATGTCAATTGATTTTACAAAGTGAACAAACAATGCTAATTGAAGCCAGTTCACCATTCCGTGAAGTTTTAATGAAGTTCTTGTTGAGATATCCAGGTGAAACACTAGAAATGTTCCTCGATGATAATTATATCAAGGTATATCGCAGACAAAAATATCTACACGCCATCTAGTAGTGAGTAGCTGAAGAATTGATCTGTAATTTAGTTTGGTTTGAAACACATAGATGGCGTGTAGGAGACTTGAGTTTAAATCGGAAATTATTGATAATTTTTGTTTCCATAATTTTCAGGATAAACAATTCAGCCGTTATTTAGAATATTTGATAAAACATGAAAATGGAAAATCATTCCGTGATTATATCCAACAGAATATGGTGAAACGTTTAATAACAATGATCTTATCAAATATCCATATAAATTATCAATTATCACAATTAGAACGTAACGAATTACAATATCAAAGTATTCGTATTATATCATTATTGATAAAATATGATGAACAATGGATATCAAATCAGCATGATATTATTGAAGCATTAAAACAAATATGGTGTAATGATTTGTATCATGATCGACATAAAAATATTGAAATATTGGAATATACACATTGGAAAGAACCAAAATTATTAGTCAAAATTCTATTACAATATTTTTGTCATCATCCAAATAGTATTGATAGTATTGATTTATTATTCCAAACATTGAGGGCTACATGTAACCGATTCATACCAGAATTTCAGGTAAGTCCCCGAATTTTGGATGCGTTCATTCTAGTGGAAGATTCATTTTTGGAATTGATTCCGAAATTGTTTTTGTAACTCAAAATTTTCGCATTTCCACCATAATTTCGAGCATTTTAAAGAAAATTTAATTTTCCAGAAATTTCTATAATTATTTCATTTTCTTTCTGGATTTTTGATATTGACAATTTTCCAGTCTAATCCTTTCATTAAGTTTGATTTTAAGAGGAAAATTCTCAAGTCTTTGAATTGTTTTTAAGTTTTCTAGCAAAAAATTCTCCACTGGGAAAATTTCCGTGCCCAAACAAACCAATAGATGGCGTTTTTTTGTGTAACTAATCCAATGCTTCTTCAATTTTTGTTGCAGTTTCTTCGTGATTTTCTGAATACAGTTGCACAAAATTACACAGTTGAATGGAAACGTTCAGCATTCTTCCGTTTCGTTAAATTATTCCCAACAAATCAAATGTCTCAAGAATTAAAATCGAAAATCATCCAACTAATTTTAATACCATGCTTCTCAATTAGTTTCGAACGTTATGAAACTAATAAATTAATCGGCAGTCCACCAATACCATATCAAGATAATCCAGATAATATAATATCGATTTTTATTAATAAACTAATCGATCCGGATAATCCATTTCCATTTAATGATTGTGTACGTATAGCATTATTACAATTATCATGCTTATTAGTTGAACAAGCCAGTCAACATATACACGATCATGATTCAAATAATAAACAACAACAAGGTTTCAAATTACGACGTTTAATGACATTCGCATGGCCATGCTTATTAGTTGAAAATTGTGTTGATCCAGCTACACGTTATCATGGCCATTTATTATTATCACATATCATCGATAAATTTGCAATACATCGTAAAATTGTACTGCAAGTTTTCCATAGTTTATTAAAAGCGCATGCTTTAGAAGCACGTAATGTTGTAAGGCAAGCATTGGAAATTTTAACACCATCGATGCCGTTACGCATGGAAGAAGGCAATACTATGCTGACGCATTGGACTAAAAAAATTATAGTCGATGAAGGACATTCCATGCAACAATTATATCATATTTTACAATTAGTTGTGAAGCATTATAAAGTTTATTATCCGGTACGTCATCATTTAATACAGCATATGGTTAATAGTATTCAACGTTTAGGATTTAGTCCGACAGCAACTTTAGAACATCGTAAATTAGCTGTGGAATTAGCTGAAGTTATCATAAAATGGGAATTATATGGAATTAATGATAATGATACTAATAGTGATGCTGATAAAGGTGTAAAACGGGCTTTAATCGACGATAATCTAGATGGACAACGCAAAAAAGTTGGTACTACTAATGTAACAACTACAACTAATGCTACAACAGTTACTAAATCTGAGCCAAGCATTGTACCGAATAAGCCTATTGATAAACAACATACTGATACAGTGTTGAATTTTTTGTTGAGATTAGCATGTCAAGTTAATGATCAACAACAGCAGCAACAACAACAACAACAGCAACAACAACAACAACAGGGTCAACAACAACAACAACAACAACAAAGTCAACAACCACCGGCTACAGCTACACCTAATAGTAGCCCCGGTGAATTATTGTCGCGTCGTTGTGTTGTTTTATTGAAACAAGCATTAAAACCGGAATTATGGCAACAACCAGTCGATTTAAAATTAGCATTTTTCGATAAAATTCTACTAACAATTGAACAACCTACACCTAATATCGGTAATATTTGTACAGCATTGGAATTATTGACGTTTCTATTGAATGTAATGAAAAAAGAACAAATTTTGTTTAGTTTTAAACAATTACAACGTGGTCTATGTGCTTGTATACAATCAACAAATAATAATAAGATAATTAAATTGATACATGGTTTATTGATAAAATTAATGTCGATTTTTCCAACGGAACGTTCCAATACACAATTGACATGTAAATATGAAGAATTAGAAGTTTTATATACAACTGTTCGTGAAGTTATATTTGATGGTTTAAATAATTATGAAAAATCAACACAAATTTCCAATCCGTCAATGTTGTTTGGTACGATTATGTTGTTAAAAGCGGCATGTTCAAATAATCATTCTTATATTGATTTATCAATAACACCATTTATGAAGGTATTACATAAATTGGCTAAAGAACATTTACAACCAACTATGAATGAATATGCTGCAAGTGAGTATTTATTTGTTTATTTTTTCTCCTTTGTATCCTCATCTCCCATCTCTTCAATCTTCTCTCTTCCATCTCTTCCATCTCTATCTCTTCCATCTCTATCTCTTCCATCTCTATCTCTTCTATCTCTTCCATCTCTTTCATATCTTCCATCTCTTCACTCTCTTCACTCTCTTCACTCTCTTCACTCTCTTCCCTCTCTTCACTCTCTTCCCTCTCTTCCCTCTCTACCTCTCTACCTCTCTCTTCTATCTCCCATCTTCCATCTCTTCCAGCTCTTCCATCTCTTCCATCTCTTCCATCTCTTCCATCTCTTCCATCTCTTCCCTCTCTACCTCTCTACCTCTCTCTTCTATCTCCCATCTTCCATCTCTTCCAGCTCTTCCATCTCTTCCATCTCTTCCATCTCTTCCATCTCTTTCATCTCTTTCATCTCTTTCATCTCTTCCATCTCTCCATCTCTTCCATCTTTTCCATCTCTTTCATCTCTTCCATCTATTCACTCTCTTTTCTCTCTTCTCTCTTTTGTATCTCTCATCTGTTTTCCCTCTCCTAGTGTTATTCTCTCAGTTCTCTCTACTCTCTCCCTTCTATCTCTTTTCTCCTTTATCTCTCCATCCTTCACACCAACTTATGCTCATGCTTCTACACTGTATTCTTTGCCCCACTCTCTCGTCTCTCTTTTCTCGTTCTTGTCTCCTGTAATCATAATTTTTTCGTCTTTTTTTTCCAGTGACCAGTGAATTATTGATCTTAAGTCTTGATTTAGTTAAAACTCGTGTTGTTGTGATGGGTGTTGAAATGCGAAAAACCTTCATCGGTACAATATTAGTTGGTCTAATCGAAAAAACTCAAGACATCAAAATAATGAAAGCCATAACGAAAATGTTAGAAGAATGGATGAAAAATAAAAATGTCGTTACATTAAACCAAGCACCAAGTCTACGTGAAAAATCCATATTATTAGTGAAAATGATGCAATATGTTGAAAAACGTTTTCCCGATGATATTGAACTAACTTCAATGTTTTTAGAATTAGTTAATTACGTTTATACCGATATTCATTTGAAAAATACTGAATTAACATCGAAATTAGAACCGGCCTTTTTGGCCGGATTACGTTGTAATCAACCACAAATCAGACAGAAATTCTTTAAAGTATTCGATGAATCAATGAAAAAACGTTTACATGATCGTCTTCTTTATATTATTTGTTCCCAAAATTGGGACGCTATCGGTCCACATTATTGGATAAAACAATGTATAGAGCTACTATTAGTCACTTGTATTGATAATACATCAATTAAAATGTCACATGATAGTTGTATTTTACCGAATATCACATCAGTAATTCAAATAGCTGATAATGATAAACGTGAAGAATTCAATTTACAAAAGATTGATTCATGTGAGATTTTCAAAAATTTAGAAATTAAAGATGAAATTTTAGATTTAGACTTAAGTAATGTTGATACAACAACAACAACATCAACAACATCATCAACAACAACATTAAATGATGAAAAATTGATTATTAATCGTAATGAAACAATAACGAAAATGATCAAAAAACATTATGAATTTATTGAAATATCACGAAATATCACTATTGATCAATTTTTATTGGCAACATCACAATTATGTTATATGGATGTTAATTTGGCTGAGTCAATATGGTTGGATTTTTTCCCGAAAATTTGGAATATCCTATCCGATGATCAGAGATCGGTGATTATTCAGGATTTATTGCCATTTATCACTTCCGGTACGCATATAATACAGAAAGATTGTCATCCGAGCGCTATAAATACGTTTGTGGAGGCATTATGTCGATGTAACCCGGCGATACAAATACCGCCAGCTTTGATGAAATATTTAGGTAAATCGCATAATTTATGGCATCGTATGGCGTTGAATTTGGAACATTTGGCGTTCGATCAGACGGTACAATCGGCTAAATCGAATCAAAATTGTTACGATTTCGATTCAGATCAGTCGAAGGATATCATCGATTCTTTGGGTGAGTTATTTGTTGATTTTTTTTTTTTGAGTTATCCCAAAATGTCACATTTTCTGATCTCGAGATCAAAATTTGGAAAATTTTGGAATTGTAGCCTTGAGTGCTATGTTTTAGGAGATTATTCGAAATTCAGGAAAACTCATCAATTTTTCCGAATTTCCACTTACATTCAAATCAAAATTCGTGAAATCATTGAGTGATCACTTTGAGTGCTGGAAATTTTTAAAAAATATCAAAAATTTGAGTTTTTGAAATTTTGAAAATTTCCAAATAACTTTAGGACTTTATTGTTGAGGCGAAAAACACCATCTCGATCCTTTTTTTAGGGGATCAAGACGATTACAGAATACGATCAAATTATTTAATTCGATTTTCAGGAGAATTATATTCATTATTATGCGAAGAAGACTTATGGTGTGGTTTATGGCAAAAACACTCCTATTATAAAGAAACAACAATCGCCATATCCTATGAACAGCATGGCTATTTCGAACAAGCCCAATCAGCATATATGCAAGCAATGAATAAGCATAAACAAGACAATAATTTAGGCCCAATACCGAGTTATGTACAACGTGAAATTTTATTATGGAATGATCATTATATTCATTGTGCCAAAGAATTGAATGATTGGCAATTATTATGTGATTATTCAAAAAATTCAATCTATGATCCATTTTTATTATTGGAAAGTTCATGGAAATTACCAAATTGGGATCTAATGAAAGAAGCCTTATCGAATGTTGAATATAATTGTCCGAAAGAATTAGGTTGGAAAATTACTATGTATGGTGGTTATTTATTGATATGTCAGCCGGATGAGAATAAGCCTTTGAAATTTGTTGAACGTTATGTTGAAACGGCAACAGCATTATGCTTAAATGAATGGAGACGTTTACCGCATATCGTTAGTCATATCCATTTACCGTATCTTCAAGCTGCACAACAAGTGAGTTTTTCTTTATTTTCTTGCAAGCATTTTTTGCGCCGAAAATCATACACACTTCACAATTTTTATGGACACACTTCTATTTTTCAAGCTTTTCTCACGCCAACCAGAAATTTCTGCGATCAAAAATTTATCTGAAATGATGAATCTTCTATTTTTCTGAGCATTTCAAAAATCTGTAATACTTAAAGGTCTTTTTTTGGAAGTATTTTACTCTCCTGAATCGTGAAATATTCTTTTGAGTGATTTTCGACTCCAAATCAAAATAATTTCACGGAATTTCTTGAGGCTTTTACAGATAATGAATCTAATTTTTCTGCCAAGCATTTTTGTTCTTCAAATTACCGAAATTCTTCACAATTTTTCTCCTTTCCGATAAGAAATTCTCCAAAATTTTTGTTACTCTCATAGATCTACTCCATTTTCTCATAAACGTTCCCTCCTTCAAATCAAAGAAATCTTACAGTACTTTCATGATCTTTGTAGATCACTAATCTGAGGTTTTAAAAAAGCATTTTTTTCTCAAATCACAAAAGTTGTCAAAATATTGTGATTTGCAGGTTCGCTATTTTTACATCATTTTCTCATGGATTTTCACAGATCTATTTTTCTTGAGTTGAGCTTTTTTTGCCAAATCACATAAATTCACTTCAAATCAACATAGTTCTCTAGAGTTTTTGTGATTTCTCCTCTCTTAATTTCATTCCACAAGTTCAATTCACAAAAATTACCACAAACTCGCCCTTATTTATTCCTCGATTAAAAAATTCCGTGGAATTCCTCTTTTTTGTGATTTTGTGATTTTTTCACATTTTCCCTCCAAATCAACACTCTTCCACTGAAGTGATTCATATTGTCACTTGCTCTTCAATCTAGACAATTTGTCAAAATTTGTGTAATTTTTACAGATCTTCACTATTTTCTCCTTACTGAGCATTCTTGTTCTTAGCTGAAAAAAATGTTCGAACTTCTTGTGATCTTCACAAATCTCTACTCCTTTTTCACTATCTAAGCATTTCTGTCTTCAGTCTAAAAAGTTATTGAGAATCTGTAATTTTTACAGATCTCTACTTTTTGTTTTTCCATTGAGCATAATCACTTCTCAGTCTAAAAATTTGTGTGAATTTTTTCGTGATTATTTCTTTATTCACAGATAATGGAATTGCAAGAAGCTTATCAGATTCATAAAGGCTTAATGCAAGGCCATCAAAACTCCTTACATGATATGAAAGCAATTGTTAAAACATGGCGGAATCGTCTACCAGTCATTGCTGATGATTTATCACATTGGAATGATATTTTCACATGGCGTCAACATCATTATCAAGTGATCATTAATCATTATGAAAATACACGTGATACAACACATACAAATTCAATGCTTGGTGTGCATGCTTCAGCTCAGGTAAATAATTTTTTTTCCTTCTCCTTAAAATACAAGGTGTCCCAACTGAGACTATACCCTTTTAACCTCAAAAATTGTTCTATTTTCTAGTCAATCATCCATTTTGGTAAAATAGCACGTAAACATAAATTAGTTAATGTATGTTTAGAATCATTAAATCGTATTTATACAATAACAAGTGTACCAATAATCGATTGTTATCAAAAAATTCGCCAACAAGTCAAATGTTATTTACAATTAGCATCAATGAATAATAAGAATGAATTACAAGAAGGTCTTGAAACAATCAATAATACCAACATAAAATATTTCAGTAAAGATATGACAGCTGAAATTTATGCCTTAAAAGGCATGATTTACCATTTAAGTAGTAAGTTGAATCAGATTCTAACCTCACTTATTCTAATCTCTCAAAAATTTTTCGTATAGATAAATCCGATGAAGCGAACAAATCATTTTCAGCAGCTGTCCAATTACATGATACATCAACAAAAGCATGGGCTCTATATGGTGATTATTTAGAGCAAGTTTTTACACGTGATAGTCGACAAATTAATTTGGGCATAAATGCTATGGCATGCTTTCTACATGCTTGTCGTCTACAAAACGAATCGAAAGCACGAAAATATCTAGCTAAAGTTCTATGGTTATTGAGTTATGATGATGATAATTCAAGTTTAATGGATGCTTTAGATAAATACTCAGTAGGTGTGCCGCCAATTTTATGGTTACCATGGACACCGCAATTATTGAATTGTTTAGTACAATATGAAGGACATGTGATTTTAAATTTATTATGTCAAGTTGGTAGAATGTTTCCACAAGCTGTTTATTTTCCAATTCGTACATTATATTTAACATTACGTACAGCAACAGCACGTATGACCAATACTGTACAGGTTTGTTATAGGTTTAACCTCAAAAAATTGACACATAACCTCAATTTTTTGTCGAAACAGCAACAACTTCCAGATAATCAAAATGATAATACACAAAATAGTTCAACAACACAAAATGATACAAATACAACAACACCAACAATTACAACAAGTGAAACATCATCGATTAAAGCAACTCCGGCCATGATTCGGTGTACGAAAATAATGAAGATGCAACGTGATATTCATACAACAGTTTTGTCAAGTCTTGAAGGAATTGCAGATCAGGTATGATTATTATTTTTTTATGGCTTTAAAAAATTTTGATAACTGCTGTTTTCTTCCGACATCATCATAGATGGAATGGTTTCGTGAAAATTGGTACGAAGAAGTTCTACGTCAAGTCCGTCAAGGTCTGACAAAATGTTATGCGATAGCTTTTGAAAATCGTGAAAATGTCAATGAGGCCAAAATTACACCGCACGTATTGAATTTTGTAAAGAAATTAATGTCGACTTTCGGTATCGGTGTCGGTAAGTAACGTACATAACCTCAACAAATCGATCAATCTATTTCACATTATTTCTATGGTTTTTATAGAGAATATAAGTTCAGTGAATGTTACATTTAATTCAGCCGCTTCTGAAAGTTTAGCCCGTCGTGCTGAAGCAACTTATCAAGATCCGGTATTTCAAGAGATGAAGGCTGAATTTACGCGTGATTTTGATTTTTCACAAGCCAATTCGATGCGTTTACATACATTAATTTTCAAATTGAAAAAATGGATTAAAATACTCGATAATCGTTCGAAAATGTTATTACAGTAAGTCATTTTTTTTTAAAATTAATAATTTCAATTTGATATAACTTTATTTATTTTTTATTAAGATCGTTTTTGATTGAGGAGAAGTGTCGATTTTTGTCAAATTTCACATTGAAAACGGCCGAAGTTGAAATACCTGGTGAATTTTTATTACCTAAACACAATCATTATTATGTTCGTATCGCTAGATTTATGCCAAGAGTTGATGTTGTACAAAAACATAATGCAGCAGCACGTCGTTTATATATTAGAGGACATAATGGTAAAATTTATCCATATTTAGTTGTTAATGATTCTGTATTGGCTGATGCTAGACGTGAAGAACGTGTTTTGCAATTGTTGAGAATGATGAATCATTGTTTAGGACGACAAAAGGTAAGATTTTTTTTCTATTTTGGTCTTAATTTTTTCTTGTTATTTTCACTCTTGAAGTCTATGGACTTCGATTTTTCTCTTTATGATAGCTTTTGCTAGTCTCTCAATACCTTTTTCTAAGCTCTGGAAGTTTTCACTATCCTTTAAAAGTCTTTTGCTTACCTTTGATAGCTCCAAAAAGTCTTGCTAAGCTCAGAAAGTTACTCTTAGCCTCCCAAAGACTGTTGCTCTCGTTCCGGAGCTTTTCTTCTGCTCTCAAGAATTTTTTTTCTCGCAAAAAGCTTTTATTTAACTCTAGAAGCTTTTTTATTCTCCTGATAGCCTTTGGGAGCCTCTAGAAGTCTTTTGCTAATCTCTGAAAACTTTTGCTTACCTTCAAAAGTCTTCTGCTCATTTTCAGGAGCTTCTGTTTGTCTTTTGCTATCCTCTGAAAACTTTAACTAGTCTCTTGAAGATTTTGCTTACCTCTAAGAGTTTTTTTCTAGCTCATATCAATCTTTTCTGCTCACGAATTTTTCATGCCTAACTCTGGAAGCCTTCGAGAGCCTTTTGCAAATCTCTGAAAACCTTTGAAAGGTTCTCGCTAATCTCTGGAAATCTTTTTAGCCGCCAAAAGTCTTTTGTTTTACTCTGGAAATATTTTGCTTGTCTCTGAAGACTTTTCACCGACTACTGATATCTTTTTGCTCACATCTAGAAGCGTTTTTTTACTTGTAGGTTTTTTATTTGTCTATGGAAATCTTTCAGAGCCTTTTGGTCGTTTCTAGAACCCTTTTGATCACTTCCAGAACCCTTTTGCTCGCCTCTAGAACCTCTTTGCTTGCTTTTGAAGTATTATTTTGACTCTTCATTTTAGACTAAACTGTTTTGGACTTTGTTTGGTCTCCATTATATTGCTTTCAAACTTATCTAATTGTTGATTTTTATGATTTTCAGGAAACTGCACGTCGCTTTTTACATTTTACAGTACCACGTGTTGTTGCTGTATCACAACAAATACGTTTAGTTGAAGATAATCCAGCATCAATATCATTATTGGATATATTCAAAAAATCATGTATCAAATTAAATATAGAACATGATGATCCAATAAATTATTATTATGAACGTTTAGCTAATGTACAATCACGTGGTATAAAAGCAAGTCATCAAGTATATCGTGATATATTAAAAGGTGTACAAACAACAATGGTACCAAGAACATTATTAAAACAATGGGCAATACAAACATTTTTATCAGCTACTGATTATTGGCAATTTAGAAAAATGTTTACATTACAATTAGCATTAGCATGTTTTGCTGAATATGTATTTCATTTGACACGTTTAAATCCTGATATGATGTATTTACATCAAGATTCTGGTTTAATGAATGTATCATATTTCAAATTTGATGTTGATGATGGAACAGGTAAATCTAAACAATAAAAAAAACAACTCTTACTCACAACAATGACTCGGATCAGATGAAAAATTTGAGTCAGTCCTATATAAATTGTAGTTTACACCATTCAATTGATCAAAATTATCAGATATGTGAGTCAAACTTATGACTCTGATCTGAGTCACTCAGGCAATTTGAATGTGACCTACAGTGAGCTACAAATAATTTATTTTATAGATTCATTTCTTCATTGTTAAAATCATCAAAGTCACTATATGTGACTCGCTAGTAGTTTTCAATTTATCTGAGTCATTATCTTTGATCCTTAGAAGAGTGTAATATACAGGATAATTTTGATCAATTCATCAATTACATAATTTGTGACTCACATTATTTAATTGATCAGTCATAAGGTGTATGAACTATACTATGAGTCACTCACAATGACTATGATCAGTTGAATTATGTGATCTATACGTGACTCACTAAAACAATTCATGTGTGATCCGTCGTGAATCACATACGAACTCTGATGAACTATATCTTTGAAATTTATGATCTACACTGTTTAAAATATCAGAGTCATTATATGTGACTCACTAGTTTCAGTCAAAAATTTTTCTATCGAGGACTTTAGAGTATACAATTGTAATCTACTGTTGGCCATTTACGATGATTCTGAGACTTACACTATTTAATTTATCAGAGTCATCATGTTTGATTCACATAAAGGTCACGACTCTGTAACCTACTACTCTGATAATGTAGGTGTGATTATCGAGTTCTTCAGACTAATTCTGTGTGATCAATCGTGTGACTCAGTCAGTATTTGTAAGCTACTCTGAGTAAGTCACAATGACTCATAAATTGATGACTTGTATATGGATCACAACTATATATCACTTATAGTTACTCAGATAAATACTGAGTCACTCTTACACTTTTTGTAGCTTTTCTACCTCATTTTTTTTGAGACTCTTGTTTGTAATTCTTTCTCAATTTTTCGATTCTTTTCATTTGTTTTTATAGAACAGTGACTCATTTTTTTTTCATTTTACAGGAGAACTAGATACAACACGTCCTGTACCATTTCGTTTGACACCAAATATAATTGAATATTTATCACCAATTGGTATAAGTGGTCCATTAACAGCATCAATGATAGCAACAGCACGTTGTTTTGTTTATCCAAATTTTAAAATTTTATCAATTTTAAAACCGATATTACGTGATGAAATGATATTATCACGTATGAAAAAACCAGAAGAAACATGTAATACATTAGAAAAATTAACAGATAGTGAACAAATAATTAATATGGTCAATAAGGCCATAACCTCAATTTCGAATCGTTTAAATAGTTTAGCACATTTTGATGGTGTCGATAGTAAAGTAAGAATCATTTTTCCTATTAATTTTCAATCATCGAATTGTACAATTCTTAAGCTCATTTCACAATATATCGTCAGTCGGAACGCGAAATTGTAAATTTGACAGCTGTGTCATATAAAATTGAGGGTTTGACAGCTGTCAATTCGATGCACTTACGTCCGACTTACGGTGTATTGTGAAGCCAGCCTAATACAATATTGAGAGCTACATGTATTTATTTTTTATTTGTAGGTTGCCACATTGGTGAACGCTGCAAATAGTCATGATAATTTATGTCGGATGGATCCAGCCTGGCATCCATGGTTGTAGATTATGGAATTTGTAATTTCTTTTGGTCATATTTATTTATTTGATCTTCATTTTTTTTACTGTTATCATAATTTTTATTATTATTATTATTATCGATATGATTAATGTATTATGGTTCTTTGTCAATTGGAAGTCATATTTTTCTAAAGAAAACTTTTATCTATGTCAGTGTATTTTATTTTATGTCGATTCTTCTTAACCTCAATTTTTTTGGATTTTTGTGGAGTACAACCAGAGTCAGTGGCGTAACGTACTCAATTATTACATAACATCTCCCTCATCTCCACTTTGAAAATCTAAAGTCGGTTTAATGATGACAGATGATAAATAACCTCACTTTTCGATAGCTCTCATTTCCATGATGTCTTTCTCAAGTGTCCAGTACACCGGAGACTTAACTCTCTTCAAATAATCGTCGAATTCTCCAAGCACGTACATTATCAATGCTTGAAACCTGTACAAAAAAACAATTGCAACATTTTATCAGCTGATAAATAGTGAGCAAGATTGAATTTATCATTTTTTTCTTACGAAATTTAAAACATAGAGAGATGATGATTGAATAATTAAGCAGTGGGTCAATATGATATGAGTTTCTCATTTGTTTTTCTTATCTCTATATAACGGACAGAGGTCAGTTTTCAATGTCTATATTATAATCAAATTATACTTTGGCTGGATTTTGATGAAATATAATCCGGAAAAGCCTTCAAATTGAGCTCCAGACAAAACTTCCAAGAAAAACGATTATGTTTTATTTATTTCGATCGATTGATTAGAACAGATGTTTTCATTTGTTTGTTTTATTTAATTTTATCTCAAAATAGAAATTGTCAAAACAGTACAGAATCCAAGATAAGAAGATCCACTTTATCTTTGATCAAAATTAATGAGTACGAACGAGATAGATTAACAATTTCAATGAACTAAAAAGAGATGATAAATGTTTTATTCATGCAAATTATTCTATCGTTTTCGACACTTTCTATAGATGACGCCGCTATCGTTAGAGAAATGAGGCTATTCGCTATCTCACTCTCAATTGTGTATTCCATCAGATCATCTCTCTTGCTCTTATAAGAAACAATTTAGGCGCCAGAATCATCAAAATTTCTCTATCAGAGGATTATTCTTTATTTGAGGGCTTAGTTTAAGTAAAGGAGTTTTATGAGGCTTAAGTTAATACTCGAGTGTTCTACTTTTGAGTTTTTTTTTGCGCGTGATGTAAATTTTGGGGAAAAAATAACAATGTACATAAAATCAATTGTCTGTTTTTCTTCAAGTTTAGTAGAAATTTTCCGAAAACTTTATCGCTTGAGTGATTTTTCCACAAAATAATATCAAACACGCCGCTAATGAATGAATCAAATTGCATTACAAGCCGCAAAAACAATTGTTTTTATCGGAAAATACTTATTTATCGAGATCAAAGAAGGATTTTATCAATCTCGGCATTTGGCTATCTGGAAATATTTCGATTTGGGAAAATTTTGGACTTCATTCAAATCTGAAGTCCGTCGAAATTGAAAAAGGCAATAAATAGTAGTTCTTGAGATGTTCAATAAAATTTTTGACGATTCTCCCTCAACTTTTGGACTTTTTGGTAGTCTACTGGACTTCATGCTTCCTGAGCAATTTTGATTCATCCATCATCTAAGATCTGAGTTTTCTTGGAACTGTAAATTTACAAATTTCGAAAGTTTTTGGAAAATTACACGATTATTTCTTACCTTTTGGACTCTTTGGTAGCTTTATGGACTTCATGTTTCTTGAGCAATTCAGATAGATGCGTCATCTGAGATCTGAGTACATTAACAGATTTCGAAAATTTTTGGAGATTTCCCGGTTATTATTTTGAGTTGAGCCTCACTCACTTACAAGAAGTCCAAAATTGTTGCCATGGCCAAAACTTACGATTTGGACTTTAACACGATTACAAGTTTTGGAATATTTAAACTCAAGTCCAAAACTGATGTCTTGAATTGGCTCTCTCTTCAATTCCTGAGCTCTTGGTTTCCGGAAAGTCCAAGTTTTCTTGAGTATTTCCACTCAATTCCTGCGATTATCAGAGACTTCCAAATTAGACTTCATTATAGCACTCCAATTCTAGGAATTTTCTGCTAATTCTCTCCTGTCTTTTGGACTTCTTGGTCTCAATTTACCTGAGCGATTTGGATCATTCATTCACCTGAGCTCTGAGTATTCTCTGAAAAGTCCAGAAGTTTTGGAACAAGAATAATCAAAATGGCACCTCTTCGAAGCGACCGAGCAAAAAACGATAATAATGAACTAAAATTTTGCAAATTATGTCATTTTCATTGTCGGGGCGGTCAAATTATAGAGGTGATCATAATTTAAGTCATCAATCAAGTACAAACTTCATTTTTACTGCAAATTCTAAGTGACTCAAAAGACTTCAATTGCGCAAATAGAGTTTTTATCGGTAAAAAAGCAAAATTCCACCTCTCTAAAGTGACCAATTCAAAATCTTTACCGTGAAAGAGATAAATTCCAACAAAAATTCTCATATCTTCAATAACAAGGCTAATTATCACGTGATGTGATGGTCACTTTATAGAGATGGTCCGATTTCGCAAGTTTCACACAAATTCTTGTATATTTCTCAATTTCATCAAAAGATATGATTTTTCGATAGATTTACGTAATTTTTAACATTTGAACATCAACAAATATGACCTTTAACAAATAAATACGTCAATTTGAGTAGTTTCTTCAACGATCTACTTCAAACTGCATAAGAAATCATTTGGGGCCTTGAAGCAAATAGATAATTGGATTTCTTAAAATAATGACAAAATCGGAAAATTTGGAAAAACCTGAAATTTTATTCTACCTACTTCCACGATAAATAGAAAGTGATAATTATTACTTAAATTATCACTTAAGTAAATATGAATATAATCAGTAATGTTTTCAACCTTTTGATTAATGATGAATTAATTCACAAATGATGAAATTGATGATTTCATAATAGTGGAAAAATCCATTTCTATCAAGGGTTGGATCAATTGATGAGATAGAAAACAATAGCCCCCTTTCTATAAATTACCAATGTTTGTCTAAAGAAAAAAACAATGATTTAAGTCAATAGTGGGGAGTACTTCAAACAAATGCAACGCCCCCTTTATAGTATTTTTTTTCGTTTTTTTTTTTGCTCAAAATAGTTGATATAAAATATTCTCCAACGATATCTAGAATTGTGATTACAGAATTAATAACACACACACATACACAAAAATTTTGATACACACACATATATATAGAATTCGTGCGTGTGTTTGTGTGGTCATATAAAAAGAACGATACGATTTTGTCACTATCATCACCATTATCATCATTAAAGTGGTGTTTTGGCAGTTGTTTTTTTTTTGAACGAAACTGGAAATTATGGATTATATTGATCCAGAAATTCCGGGAAAATCGGAAAAATTACCTGAGATTGCGTCCATGGGAAATGGTGATAATTTTGATAATGGTGATTGTGGTGATGGTAATGAAGAAAAATCTATAACCAAACAAGTGAGTCACTTCTTTTGTTCGGCATTTGTTTATTTTAATGATTAATTTTGGGTTAATAATTTTACTGTTTTGTTTCTTCTCAATATCTGATTGATCTTCTTGATCTTGTTTCGATCTGTGAAGATTTTTAGGAGAATCTGCAATTTTGCGAAACTTCAAAATTGAAGATCGAAGCAGTCTTCGACTATTTACTGAGTAAGGATTGAAGAAACTCCTTAATTTTTTCCGATTTCGACTGAGCAAAAGTTCTAGATTTGATCTTGAAACTTTTTTGCGAAGAAAATTGCCTTTTTCTTCGTTCCTTCTTCCGCCCAAAAACCTACATCAGGCAAAATCAGTGGTGCTCAAGAAGACTTTTTTAGCAAGTACCAAATCCACTTTTGACACGTTTTTACTGCAAAAATTCTATTAATCTTCGTTTTCTTCATTCGACAGATCATCGGGAAAAGCTATTTCTTCATTTATGTCGAAATATCTTTTCTCATCTGAGTCGTTCAAGACTAATTAAACAAAATCAAGAATTCTCGTTTCCACTCATCTGATAGATCTTTGACTATCTTCTTTTCTTCTTTTTCCCAGGAGACAATTCATCTCCCTACTTCAGGCAAAAATAGTAATACGACTGAAAACTATTATGACCATTTCCAAAATGTTTTTGCACCGGCAAAATATTTTTTTTACACTTTCTCCTCTTTTTATTGCTTCACTAAAACGAATCATATCTCCATTTTTTCTGATTGATGATATTTGGATTCGTTTAAATCGGTCGAATTTGATGAAAAAATTTTTGGCAAGTGGAAAATTGGACTTCAAAATTCTTGTCCAACATCAATGGCATAGAGTTCTTGTTCCGATCATAGCCTACTTATACTTGAACTTGATTTTTTGTTTTGATCTCATTTTTGCCTCATTTAGAATTTTGAGATTGTTATCATAACAATATTATCATTTCAATCAAAAAACAAAACAATTATCGTCATCGACTTCCTTGTTTTGACTCAGATTCTATTTTCGAATTACATCACTTTTGGAATATTGACTAATGTTTTGACATCATTGACTTTTCATTATCTCGAAATTATTGCTAAATGTTATTTTTGATTTTTCTCGAATTGTGCCCTATTGAACTCAAAATTTCGCTTACCAATTATGATAATAGTTGAAATTTATAATTTTAAGCCTCTTCTTATTTTTGGCCTAACGATTTTCGTTCGATAACTTCAACCCTACTGTTTGCAAAATTTTTGATCAAGCTCCTTACTCAATTGTCGAGTAAAACTAGTGACCTACAAAAATTTTCCCAACGCAATTCATCTTTTGCCTGCCTGAAATCACATTTTGCGATAGTTTAAGTCTTCTTGAACCAAATTTGTACTTCCGAAACATGGAAAAATAGCCATCTATGAAGTGACATCATTAAAGTGCACAAAACGAGTTTTGGTACTCCAAATTTGATCTGTAATCAGCAAATTTTTTCTCAACGCCAAAATCTGAGCATTTTTTCTAATACAAAAATTTGACTTTTCCAGATAGCTTTGGGCCTAGTTACAAATTTTTCCAGTATTGCTCCGAGTATGAGTCTTGGTTTTTCAGCTGTAGCCCTACCAATTTTGACCAGTACAACAATCCAGAATCCTCTGGACAACAATCAAGCTTCTTGGTTCGGTAATTGAGCATTGTTTTTTTTGTATGACGAAGAATTTTCCAATAATTTTTGTTGAATTTCAGCCAGTGTTGCTTCATTAGCTACCCCATTCGGCTGTTTATTTTCTGGCCCAATAGCCGATCGTTATGGCCGAAAACCGGCTATAATCTGCGTCAATTTGATATGCTTCATTGGCTGGCTGATCATATCAGCTGCTTATTATTTAGACAATTATCAATATGAATGCTTATTGGTTGGCCGGATATTCACAGGACTATCAACAGGATTATCCAGTATTCCTGCTACAATTTACATGGCGGAAATTTCTAGCCCAAAATTACGCGGTGTATTTTGTACATGGGCCAGTGTATCATTCTCTTTGGGCATTCTAATCGTCTATTTTCTCGGATTTCTGTTTAAAGTAAGTCGAAAAAATTGCTCCCTACCTTAAGCAAAACGTATCATCTCAATTTTAGGATCGTTGGGGCGATGTAGCATTAATCACAACTCTATTACCTTGTATCGGATTGCTCATGCTGATTCCTTTGGTACCAGAATCACCGTCTTGGCTGGTCACCAGGAATCGATACAGTGAAGCCCAACGTAGCATGTGTAAGATTTTCGGCGTCAAATCTTGTACGTCAGCCGTCAATCGTCAAATTGAAATGCTTATCAGTAATCAGCATATAGCAAAAACGTCGATTAGTCCACGGCAAAAAACAATATGCGAGAAAATTAACAGCAAAATACAGTATCTGATTAAGCCAAATTGTTTAAGACCGCTCATTTTGGTTATGGTATATTTTTTGTTTCAACAATTTTCTGGTACTTTTGTCATCGTTTTCTATGCTATCAATATTGTCAAAGAGGCTGGAATCATGCTTGATCCCTATATAACAATTGTTTTGATTGGATTGGTACGATTGACCGTCGCCATGTTGGTTAGTTATGTTTGTAAAATTTTCGGCCGACGTCCATTATCGATCATTTCCGGTTCCGGTATGACCATAACAATGGTCTGTTTGGCAGCGTACACATTGTTGATCAAACAGCAGAAAATATCAACGAATCTGAGCTTTTTGCCAGTGATTTTTTTGCTGGGTTATTTCTTTACGAGTACTTTGGGATTTCTACCATTACCATTCACTTTATCAGCTGAAGTTTTTCCAAGGAAAATTCGTGGTACTGCATCAGGATTAGCATCGTTTGTTGCTTATGTCTCCAATTTTATCACGGTCAAAATCTATAACGATATGGTAAACGGTATGGATAGTTATGGAGTATTTTTTTTCTACGGTACTGTATCCCTTATAGGTACTTTATTTATTATATTCTTTTTGCCTGAAACTAAAGGCAAAAGTTTAGAAGAAATTGAAGCGTATTTTGACAAAAAACCTCAAAATAGAAATGCTTCACTCAAAGATTTTTATTGAATTTGAGCCGAGCATTTGAGTATTCTAGGCTGTGATTGTAGCTCATCAATGTTTTTTTGAATAAATTTCTAAATTTTAACATGCTTAGATTCACTCACCTCCATCCTCAGAAATTTCTGAAGACTGGAAATATTCTTCACTTTGTATTCGAATGAAAATTGAACGATTTTTATGATCCAAGCATGCTTAGATTCACTCACTATCGTTTAGAGCTTGCCAAAATAATCTGGAGCATGTCCAAAAAATGCTGAGACTCTTTTGCTAGTCCAAGGAGCTAAGCCCAAAAGTGCCCAAAAACTATGGTACTAATGTTAGTCTTTTATTAAACTCAATAAACATACAACGGTAACGGTAATGTAAAAAAACCAAATTTGCCACTATTCAATTCTAATTCACGATAATCTAAATGTGTATCAACATCACAATGCTCACGCCAAAATTCCAAAACAGGTCCTGGCATATTTTTGACCCAAGCCTATATAATAATCAATCAAATTTTGACAAAAACAAAAACTAGAAAGAAATTTAGAAAACATACACGTAAAGAATGCGTTGTCCATTCTTCTTCCAAACGATTTTTATACTTCGTAGCTAAATTATTTGCTTCTTCTAATAATGCGAAGCCTCTAGTATTGTTATGCCTCACAATTTGGTAGTAAGCCTTCAAGTGATATAGTCTGCAAATAATAATAATGTCAAATTATGGGAATTCTCGTCGCTAGAAGCATGCTTAGATTTGAATTATTTGCGCAAAATGCTTCGGACTACATGGTAAATGATGCCAAAAAGTCTAAATAGCATACAAAACCGTTGCAGTTGTTGGCCAAGTCCGGCCAAAAGTGTCACTCGAGTCACAATACTTTAAGGATTCAATAAGTAGCATTATGTCACTGACCAAAAAGCTTAAACGAAATAGGGAGTTGTTTTAGTTGATTGCTGAGTCATTATTAATTGAAGAGCTCGTAGACAAATGTTTTGCAACTTGAGCATCTTCACTTATTCAAGAGCATATTTCAGATTGGGGAGCTTGAAAGCAAATTAAGCTGTAATGCTACAATTTTTGTACGACCTTACCTTGGCAGAATCATTTTGGACATTTTCGATGTCTTATCCAAAATATTCATCAAACTAAGAATTTGTTTTTCAGTATCCTCACAGCCTTGTAAATTTCTCGTATCAATTTTATTAACTAACAATATAATTAAGCCTTCCAATAAATATAATGCTGTAAATTGATTAGCTATTGTATCATTAATTTGTAATTGATGTACTCTTTTGATTTTTAAACACCATAAAGTGGCCATTTCCCAATTTTGATTTCTTATACACCATAACCACATCACAATATAATAACGATCACGACCATCTTGATCATAAATTGCTATTAAATTATCGCATTCAATTTGATAAAATTTCTCACAAACATCATAAGGTATTATAATATAACCAGTTTCTAAATGAAATACAATACATTGAGCAAAATACCAAACACGTCCCGATTTATCAATATCATTTTCAGCAAAATAATCCAATTCATCCAATATTTGTATCGCATTAACTACATGCTTACTAGTCAATAAACAGTACATTAAAACCGGCAATATAGGCAATACTAATGTTGCAGCATGTATTGATGTGGCTATACGTAGAACAATGTAACCAATTTGGATTGTACGTTCGATATCTGTACGTGATAAACGTGCCCAAAATATCACAATATACAATTTTGCTACCGTTTTCAAAATATCCTGTTCGATATTTTGTGTTTTAATTTCGCATAAATGTAATGCATAAATCTCCAAAGCAATACTTAATCGGATACGATTATAATGTAATGCAATCGTAAGCATGTTGGTATATGCTGTACATAAAATGCCGAAATCATTGAATGCTTTCAATGCTCTTGATAGACTCCATGCTGCTGCTAATTCAGCATGAGTCCATTCATTTCTTTTCTGTAACATACGAAAATCATGCTGAAATTTTATACCACAACTTTTTAACATAATAAAATCAATGCTTATACCATAAATAATTGTGCAAATCTGGATAGAGCTTCTGATAAATTATTGCAATAATATGATTCCCAATAGTTTAAATCACCTCTTGTTAATGTATGCGGCAATACGAAAAATCCAAAATATTGTTTAAGACGGCTTCTCAATAATTTCAATCTATTTAATAGATGTTTATATGGAAATTTGAAATTGAATTGTTCCAATGATAATTTCAATTGTGTTTCAGCCTCATCTAATTGATTCGATTCCATATAAGCATAGCCAAGTAATGAATGAACTTTGCCACGTATCAAATTCACTTTCCATTCAGTCTCTTCTTGTGGTTTTGTATTCAAAACGATTAAAGCATCATTCAAAATTTTCAATGCTAATGGTATATTTGATGTTACAATTGATATTGTAGCATATTGTACCATGACATCAATCAATTTGGCCCATTCACCTAGAAAATTTCATCTAAATTCCCAAATCTCCACAATATCAAATAGCAACTGAGGCTGTCCAAATGCTTGAAGTCAAGTATCATTGGCAGAAAATATTCGAATTTTCACTACCTCAGCTGACGATTTAGACAGAGTACCATCATTTATTGGGTTGAGGTTGTCAAAATGCTTGAGGTCAAGTAATTTTGCTACCTCAGCAAACAATCATGAATTGAGGCTCTAAGACCAATCCGACCTCAGCTTATGATCGTCTACTGAGGTCATATTTTGATTTAATTACCAGCTTTGCGACAATGCTCCGTTAATTGTG
The DNA here is from genome assembly GCA_037414795.1 of Stenodera caucasica. Classification (NCBI taxonomy): domain Eukaryota; kingdom Metazoa; phylum Arthropoda; class Insecta; order Coleoptera; family Meloidae; genus Stenodera; species Stenodera caucasica. The sequence goes on along the minus strand of JAZBGZ010000335.1, from coordinate 25,673 downwards.
AATAAGTTGTGATCAAAATTGATACACATTCACAATCAGCAAAATCCTCTTGAGAAAAACCACGTACTAGTGAGGTACGTTTTTGTGATCTACCTATATAACGAAATCCCCACATTGTGTCCAATTTTTTCGAATCTTTCTGACTCTCGAAATTCACTAAAGTTGTTGCACTTTCCAATGATTGTGTTTCACTCATACCTTCACTACGATGACGTTTCGACCATAATGTAACTGTACCACCAGCACCACCACCACCACTAAATATACTTTGATTCATCAATAGATCCGTATTTGATGATGTTACTGAGTAACGTTTTTTGCCTTTATGTCGCTCAATAAATTCCTAAAAAAAAACAATTGAGTCAAACTCAAAATTGGAAGAGTCAAAAATTTTGTCAAGACCTCTTCAGTTTTGGTGCCCAAAATCTTACCAAAAAACCCATTACCACAGGCGCGACATTTACGCGTTTCCTTCTCTAAATACCTGATCGCTCTCAAATGAAACTCAATTCTTTGCTGATCAGTCAATAAATTATAAGTAATTTCCCGGAATTGTGTATTGTAGAACTGCATATAGCCACATGAAGCATATCTCGGTAGGTCATGACATGTTTCTATAAGCACCCAGAAATAGAAAGAAACGAGAGCTACATTTAGAATTTTGATAAATTTCCTTCAAGATAAAAAACTCACCATCGATTTTATTACCACGACAAGAACATTCTATTGCATTATCACTCTGAGGTCCAACTATTTTGTCAGCTGTAAGCATGATTCTGGCATCAAGAAACTCACCTTTAGCGCATGCTAATACCCTGATCTCGAATAGTTTCTTGATTGCTTGAGAAAAAAACATTAAAATTGTAGTATTCTATCTTCTGAAAGTTGAGCTTTAAGCATTATAACTGGAATGCTCAATCAAATTTAAGACTAAAGAAGTCAATGCTACAGATACGATTATGGAAGAATAAATTGAGATAATGAGTCATGCTTAGCCACTTTTGTAGCATGATGATTACTTGATGAAATAAGCATTTTTCCGTACCTAATCCAGCTTCTCGTTGTGAATTATTCGCCATCACATACATCAGCATATCTCTAGAAAATTGATTACCCAAAATAGCGCTACATTTAACCAATAATTGTTCATATGATGATAAACAATCGAATGTTTTCAAAATGACCACATCCATTGTTAGCTCTGGATCGATATCATCAATTTGAAAAGTTTGTGTCAATAAGCATACTGATATCGATTTGGGACAATTCATTTTTTTTTGTAATCTTTCTCGTATTTGAACATCAACATAGTTTTCCTAGTAAAAAAAATTTAAAAAATGCTTGGTTGATTTTTTTTTTTTGGTTGGCGAAATCACCCGACAACAATCTATGAATTGTTCCCACATATCATTATCTTGACCTTCACCTAAACCAGCATCAAATTCTTCCATCAAACGTTTCCATTCATGCTTCTCTTTAGCAGTCATTCTAAAAGACAACAAACACAAATTATAAGTCTTTCATTGATTGTGAGTAATCAACATTAGGTAGAAAATTATGCTCTAATCCTCCAATTAGTCTTCAGAAATGCTCAATTAATCTCTAAAGTAAGCATTGATCAAGTGTTGTTACAGTTAGAATCGTTTCAGGAATTTCCGAGCTATAGAATAAGCATGTGTTTTGTCCACACCAAAAGAATCACAAAGCATTGAATTTTCTCGAAAATTTCTTAGCTGTCGACTAAGCATCAATTCCAGCTCCAAAAGCCGCATGATTTAATAAAAGTGAAATAAGCATTACATGCTTATAAAGCCTAACCTTTTGATCATATATAGAGGCGGGCACATCAATCCCAAATTACTGACATTCTTCAAATCAGTATTCATAATGACGATACTTTCTGATTGTAGCATGCTGATCAGGAAACTTTCAATCCAACCAGGATTTCCATTACTTTTCACTTGTATTGCTCTGGAATAAATGTAAATTTAACCAAAATTTTGTACAAAATAATCATAACACGAAAAGAAACATGCTTCTCTAATTCTGGCGAAATAGCATAAACTTTCAAAAATTGACAAACCAAACCACCATGAAACCAACGTTCAATCGGCTCCAAAACTGTAGCTTTTATACGTTTATCGTTCAATAAATTTTTAGCTTTCATATTGAGCGCACTATTATGACCAATGCTTGCCAAAATGAACACATTATCCAAATCTAATAATATATCGAAATAGTCCCATGTTTCAGCATCGATAAATTCACAATTATCAATGACAATGATCCATTTTATATTGAAAATCTTCATACATAATTGTTTCAATATTTTATGGAACATTTGCTCTTTATTTTTTACGGTTAAAGATTGATAGTTTTGTGTCAATTCAAATTTGATATCAAATAAATGATTTAAAGCACAAAAATATTCTGGGATCGCATTATTTTTTAATGCTAAAAAAATTTTATGCTGTTTATCTTCACGATTCGAATCAGGATGTAGACCGAGCGGCAACAATAGAATCAATCGTAATGATTGATAAGGTACCTGAATTTTGAGAGAATTCAAAAAATTACAAAATTTCAATTTAATGGACATTTTGTACGGAATTGGTGTGTTAAATTGAGATTTGATGTTAATTAAAAATGACAAACCTTTTGATCTTTTCTTGATAATGTAAACATATAAAGTGGTACTTCTTCTGGTGTTACATAAATACATTCTTCTAATAAACGAGTTTTACCTTGTTTCGCAGCACCTTGCATTATGATCATTTTTCTCAACGATTCATTGGTTGGTTGTTTTTTTGATCTTATAAAAAGATTTAAGTATTTTTCATATAATGCCATTTTAGTTTCACGTCCCAATAAAGGATATTTACTGATTCGATGGATTGCAGCATGTTGACTTAGAAATAATAAAACAAATTATAAAAGTTGGCCTACACTTTTCATAAGACCAAGCAATGTGGTGGGGGTGAAATTCTGTTTTTTTTTTTTTAATTTGGATAAAAATTGCAAGAAAAAGTAACATACTTGATGATTTCACGAAATTCATAAATAGGACCCGGATTTGATATGCCTTTCAATTCAACAGGTTCTTGTAATATAAAATTACGTGCCTCCATTTTACTATGTAAAAATGTTTCACGATCACAAGTCACTTTATTTTTATAAGCAACCATTAAACGTGCCGCTTTATTAACAACTAAACTAATTACAGTATATTCACGACGTAATGCATGACCAAAAACACCACAATAAGTTTTACCTAAGATAAAAAGAAAAACATATCATCAATTATAAATGACTCGCAGATAGGTTATAGTCGATATTAAAGTGATATGAGTTACAGATAAGTCGCAATTTGAATCAAAAGAGATAAGTGACTCAAATCACTATATATAAGCTGCGAATCATGTACAAATCTAGTTGAAATTATGACTCTTAAGTTAGCTAATTTTTATATATTTCAACAATTGAATACTAAAAACATTACAATAAATTTCATCTTAAAAAAGATGAAAAAATCATCAACAAATATAAGTGACTCGCAGATAAGTTATACTCAGTATTGAAGCAAAATGACTCACAGATAAGTTACAATATGAATCGAAACAAATAATAATGAGTGACTCAACTTACTCGTGTATAAACTGCGAGTTATATGCAAAAGTCTAGTTGAAATTATGATTCAGGAATTGGTCAATTTTTATAGATATTTCCAATTGAGGATGATGAGTCACAATTTGGACCTGTAGTTGAGTCACAGCAATTTTGACTTACAAAGACAGACCCGGAAAATGTGTGATTCCCAAATGAATTGTCTCACATAATGGATCAATAGGACTTATCTGCGAGTCACAATTTTGGCTGTAAAAATTATGATTCATAGATGATGATTCTTAGATGGGTCACTATTTTCATACTATAAACTTATGTGACTCACAGATAAATCACAGTTTATGTAGTAGAACTATATGACTCGCGAATAAGTTGAATTAAGGAGAGTATATAAATGTTGTTATTCAAACTGTGTGTCAAATATTTTTCAGGTCTCGATTGTGATATTAAAAATAGAGATAATGACTCATGACTCATAGATCGATCAAATTTTGGTTGAGAAATTCGTTTTTAGGCGAATAACTCATCTGTGGTTTACATTTTAGATTACAGATTGAAGTAATTTGATTCATCTGCGAGTCATACTGTTAAATAATTGTGTTTTTAATTCAAAATAAATACCTGTTGTTATTCCAATTGAAACTGATACGATAACTTCCAATTTACTAAGTGTATGTTGTAAATCAGCAGCACATCTTAGAGCAATTTGACTTTCTAATTCATGCTTTAAACCACGTAAACCAAAAATCACCAAAAACATCATATCTTTATCAAATAATGATACTTTATTAACACAACCACTTGCTTCTTCAACAACACTATTACCAACCAAAGAAAAAAACAATCAATATTGACTGCAAATCATCAAAAAAAAAAAATAATAATAATAATAGACTTACTGACAAACTAATTTATATGTATCATTAGCTAAAGTAATTGTATGTATTGTTTCCATTTTCTTATAAACAACATTAATGAAAACAACAACAACTTGACGCATTTCAGTTAAATATTCAAATGGTTCATCCATATCGATACTTTTCATAACCGGTGCCAAAATATATTTACGTAAATGTTCACGTATTTGATTACGTACAGCCAAATCAACAGCTGGTCTTACTGCAAAACAACAATCAATACAATACGTACAAAAAAAAACAAAAAAACGAAACTCAATTCACGACGTCACGACTAATATAACCCAACAATTTCCGTGAGTCATTGAGATTTTGGATTGGAATCAATATTATGACTCGCAGATTGAATTTTACAATGGGATAAATCATCATGACGTCATTGACTAGTTTAAAGTGAGATTTACATGAGAATTCATTGGTTTCAACATCATCCCCATCTGATAGATTTAATAAACTACTCAATGATAAACTCGCAGATTCAATTTCATTATCTGATCCAGTTGCTCTAGTATATCTATAATCATCAGTTGCTTCATCAAATTGTCTACTATCTTGTAATGATTGTTGTTTTTGTATTTGTTGTTGTTGTTGTTTGTATTGTTGATGGCTTCTATGTTGTTCAGTTTTTTGTACAGAACGCCAATTAACACCAACACCAATCACTTTCATATGAATACCGTCTTCTAATTTCTGAGCAACATATTCATTTGGATTTGTATAGAACCATGCAGCCGGAGCTACAATTATATCACCAGCCATACTATGTAATTCAGCTATTTTGATATCCCATATGGGCTTACCAACAACCACATAATGGGCTATTCGATCATCACCAATATTACAATATTGTATTGAACCAGCCGAAATTGCTATTTTGACTATAGGAAAACAAATGCTACAATAATCATCTAGAATTCTAGTATAACGTAGCTGAGTACCTCGCACAGTCACATCAACATCAGTGACATAAGCACCATAATATTTTTGTATGATCAAAGCACAATCTATCGCTTTATGTACAACATCACGCATTGTATCACCATCGCGTGTTTTCCATAATGCTATAAAAGCATCACCAGAAAACTTCAATACATCACCGTAATATGACATAATTTCTTGTACCATCGCACCTAGATATCGATTTAAGACTTGTGTTAATCGCGATGGGCCACCAGCGCCGGTTTGATTATATTTTTCGCATAATTCAGTAAAACCTGCAAAATATATAGATCGTGATTATTTCTAGTGATCATTTCGAATTGTCGATGATTCTACCGGAAACATCGCCAAATATCAAACAGCCCTCGTATGATTTGGGTTCATAATCATCATAATTGTAGATCACCTCGTCCGGTACTAATGACGCCATTAGTCTAGTTTTGGACTCTTCTGGTGTTTGTATGATTGTTTTGGATGGACTTTTCAATGCACTGCGGGCCATATCGAATGATCGGCCACGTTTTGAGCTTTCCTCATTTTCATAAATATGAGCATTGCGCATCGACCAAATATACTCTTCTTGAGCAATAATATTGGCTATAAGCATGATTTTTGATTTGGTTATTTTGATTGAGTTTTAAGCCAAAATACCCACCTCCTTCTATCATTTTGGCTTGGAAAATTCCCCAAAATAGTCAGTCGATTATTTTATTGACTTAAACTTTTTGACGTTTTTTTTTTATTTATTTATTTACTGATTCATGAATAACCTGATCGATCGTGTGAGGAGTTTTTTCTAAGCTCCTATGATCAGTTTCACTTTATTCGCGAAAATAATTGAGAAATCGAAGACTTTCAATTGTTTTGTTTTTGATTATCTTCAAAAATCGGATCTTATCATGAGATAAGAGTTTTTGTTGAGTTTCTATCGGAGGCGGAAATTTCGACACTTTTTGGGTTGCTATTGGACTTAAATTCACTAGAGCTCGAATCATCGAAATTGAAGTCAGAAACAATGGCAAAAATTTTTTCCACATATCTTTCAATTTGGACTTCCACTTAAGTCACATGATAGTCAACGCTTTAGGCACTCTCTTGGTTTGGACTTCACAGAATTAAGAAGTGCGCAAATTTCGCGATTATAAATTATTGAACTATAAACTGTCGTTGTAGTCCAAAACTCAGAAAAAAAGTTTTGCTCAACGAGTTTGACTCTAATTCTATCAAATCTGGGCTTCTACTGTGATTCTATAGTAGTAGTAGAGTAATCAAAACTTTTGGTTCTCTCTTGGTGTGGATTTTTCAGAATTTGCAAGTCCAAAAATCATGAGAAAATGAATTATTTCAGCCCAAAAAAATTTGATTCTATTCCTATTCAATATGGACTTCTATTGCCCATTCTATTCATGGTTATTAAAACTTTTGGCATTCTTTTCGTGTGAACTTTACGAGATTGTATTGTCCTCAAATTATCAAATTATGAATTATTGGAATATGAATTGTCGTTGCAGTCCAAAATCACGAGAAAAATCTTCACCCAAACAGTTTTTGAATAATCTGAACTTCAATTAAGGTTTTGTAGTGTTGAAGACAGTATTACAAATTTTGGGCTTTCTCTTGGTATCGACTAAAGGGACCTTAACTTTAAAAAAATTTGGCAAGGATATTCAATTCAGTTTTTGCTATATTTAGACTTCTATTGTGGTTCTGTAGAGGTAATGAAGTGATCAAAATTTTCGGTACTTCCTTGGTGTCGACTCAATAAGACTGTAGCGTCCGAAACTCATCAGGATATCAATGGTTGGAACATAAACTGTTGCTACAGCCAAGAACAATAGAAATAACTTTTGCTGGAATATTTTGACTCAATTTTCGCCGAATTCGGACTTCCATTAAAGTTTTGCAGTATATCAGCTAGACCCTAGTAGTGTGAAGACTTAAAAAGACTTAAAAATAACTGGTCAAAACTCATTAAATCTCTATTAATAATGAAAAGAGGTTTTCTGAGAATTGTCATCAAGGTCAAAATTTTTGCCAACCTCTTGGTTTCGATCAAACAAAATCGTCCTTATCACAAATCGCTGAATTTTGCTTCTCTAGAGCTCGGGGAGTCATTTTGAGTTGAAATAAATAAAAAAAACTTCAGTTTAGATAATCTTATTAAGTTTTCATCAAATTTGGACTTCTTTTTCAGTTTTATAGAGTTCAAAATTGCTCCCAATTGACCCAAATTTAGTCGATAGTTTCTCGGTACATTTGTCCTCGGAACAGATTCACATGTTCCAAAGTTCAGGAATCTCGGAAGTTTTTTTTCCCATTGATTCATTGTTGTTATCTGCGATTTTTCAATGTCATTCTAAATTTGCATATATCAAAGGTGATCATCTGATAAAATCATTAATTAGAGATTAGATAAGATTCTTTGTTTCCATGTATTAGCGGCCTGAAGTCGAATGTTTCTAAATGGACTTACAAAACATCACCAAACGACTCGCAAAATTCCATACTTGACTCAAATTTTAGACTTCAGCTGTCTCAACCTTACAAGAGTTGAGGAACAGTCGAAAAATTGAGTAATCGAACAACAATCGCCAGATCTTGAAAAACAAATAAACAATAAATTTTTCAGATTATCAATCATTGATAAGGAGATCCTTAATTATCATTCAATTAATATTTCTCAAAACAGTAGTTGGATTTCATCAATCAACACAAGATGAAATTTTTGTGGGCTTCAATTTTGGTCATTGTTTCCCTTGAATCAACAATCACAGAAAAAATCACCAAGCATGAAGGTATTTTTTTTTCGTTATCAAAAAAAACCAAAAATATTGGAGTTGAAATTCAAAATTTTGCAGATATTCCCGAAATAGGCTATTTGGACTTCACTCAAGATCCTTGTGATGATTTTTATCAATTCACTTGTGGCAATTTCCATAAATATCATCAAATCCCAAATGGCGCAAGCAACATCAATCATTTCAGCATTTTGGAAGATGAAATGCTACAAATTGGAAATAGTGAGTCCAAATTTTTTTGGGGAATACAAAAACCTAGTTTTATTTTTGTACAGGAATTCTCTCAACGAATCACGAACAAAGTCCAAAAGCCTTAAAGAAAGTTCGGGCTATTTATGAGGCTTGTATGGATTTAGAAATGAGCGACAGTCCAAATTTGGACATACCAGAACTGAGAATTGTCGACGATTGGGGTGGTATGCCCCTAATTTCTAATCGTGAGAAGACGAAATTTTCTTGGACTGACATTGGCCAAATGTCAGCCCAATATGGCGTGCCGTTATTGTTCAGTTTTATGGTCTATCAACAAGTCTCCAATGCTGATGGCTACATGGTTCTGGTAAAAGTCCAATAATCTCGCCGTTTAATATTCAAAACTTTTGGACTTATTCTAGATTAGCTTGGACCCATTGAAAACGACTCCAAATTACGTGAGGCCGCGCTACCGAAAAAATTACGACGAAATTCTGGAAGAATCCTTCGAAAAATTCGGACAAAGACAGACTTTTTTCACGAACTCGCAGCCGTTTGATGATTTCTTGGAGAATTTGGCCAAACGAATTGTCAAAAAACGTAACCCACATAAGAGTGATGCCGAAATTAAGCAAGATTTGAATAAAGTTGCCGATTTTTGGCAAACCCTATCTCATGGTGGCATCATCGAAAATGGAACCATCATCCAACCATTTAGACAGCCTTACCCAACATTGGAAGATTTACAAATTTGGACTCATCAACATTTCGGCAATATCGATGTGAGTTGTTTGAGAAATCGAGAAAAAATTGCTCAATTTTGCCAAACTTTCAGCTAGATTGGGTGGAGTATTTTGGGAGTTTTCTGCGAATTGCCGGAGTTCAAGTTGATAAAAATCTGACAACTTATCCAATTTCCAAAGAGTTTTTGTATGGTATTTTGAATTTGGTGCGCCAAACCGATCCAGAGGTTATCAAAAATTTCGCTTTACTGCGAGTTTTCGTTTTTTTGGCACCGGATAGTGATCAAGTCACGCGAGAAGCCTTCAATCACTATCTACAATCGGAGAATTACACGATGTACCCGAGATGGGAGTATTGTACGAGAAAAATTTTAGACTCCAGCGATACCGCAAGCATGAATTTCGCTGTAGCTTACGACTATCAGCAGTACTATTTCAACAAAAACCTCTTATCGAAGGTAGCTGCTTCAGATGAGTCTCGATTTAGATTAACCCACAAAATTTTAGGCCGCTAATTTAGTGAAACAATTGCAAAAAACCTTCCAAAAGTCGCTAACGAAGTCCAAATGGATGGACCGAAAGTCGCGCGATGCAGCATTAATCAAAGCGAAAAAAATGATTGCAATGCTCGGATATCCGGACTTTGTCGACGAAAAATCCAAATTGGATAAATTCTATCGCAATATAGGCATCTGTAGTTGGGACCATTATGGCAACTCCCAAAAACTTCGAGCCTTCAAACAGGCTTACAGTTTTTCACGTTTAGCCCATCCGAGAACTAGGACTTTGTGAGTAGTTTTTTTTTCCACCGACTCCTTAGCTTAGGCAAAAATTTTGCCCGACTTATTGCCAACAGTTGGGACCATTCCGTGTTCGAAGCCAATGCTTATTATAATCGTGCCGACAATCGGATCATCTTACCGATCGCCATGCTCAATCCTGTTTATTTCTACGGTGATGATTTGCTGGACTTCAGCCGTTTGGGGAGCATTATCGGACATGAGATCACGCATGGTTTCGATAGTGACGGCCAAAAATACAATCAGGATGGTGTTTTGACACCTTGGTGGACTGATAAGACTATCGAAGAGTTTCAAGAACGTACTCAATGCTTTATCGAACAATACAATCAATACTACATTCCCGAAATAGATACTTACGTGAGTCTTATCAATTGTTATTGAGAATTGTTTTTGCAAAACTATCAAAATAGGTGAATGGTACAACGAGTTTGAATGAGAATTTGGCTGATAACGGTGGTATACGTCAAGCTTATCAAGCATTTCGTCACTTAAAAGTCCAAGAACAAGTACAATCGAAGTCGAAATTCAGCTCCGATCAACTATTTTTCATCAGTTATGGAACGGTAATTTAACAATTTTCCCCAAAATCTTTGTTTGAATTTTTGGACTTACAGTCTTGGTGTTCCAATGAAACATCAACTTATCTGCAAAATTACAGTAAAAGCTATTCACCGAATCGCTATCGTGTCAATGGACCTTTGTCCAATATGAAAGAGTTCGCTAAAGCATTTCATTGTCGGAAAGGCAGTAATATGAATCCGAAGAAAAAATGTATCTTATGGTAAGCATTTTGTCAAAATATGTAGCATGATTCATAAAGACTTTGTACATTTTATTAATTTATTAATCGAGATTCAGTGAGCAAATATATTCATTCCAAGAAAATGCTTTTCTATCATGTTTATCCAAAGATAAAGCTCATGCTCCTATGCTTCCCAAAAACTACTAAATGAACTTGCGAGAAAAACAACTTGAGATGATTTCGGTTAAATTAGAAATTCTTCGAGTACTTAAGGGATTGCCTAAAAACCGGGCTAAATTGCTCTAAAGAAGCATGGAATATTTTTGACGTGCTCCGCTGTAGTTATTTTTTAAGGTTAGGCTGAATTATTGCCACAACTCATCTACTTGTCAAAAATTGAGTCCTCTTGTACCAAAATTGAGCTTAATTTTACTCAGAATACTGTCACCTGAGCCATGCTTAGCGAATTCTAAAGTATTTTTTAGAGAGTGCTTTGGAAGCGAGCAAAATCACTTAAATTGTTTGGAAGAAGCATGAGCATTTATGGCAAGCTTTGGGGAGATTTGCTGTACAAATTTATAAGTAGCTGAGCTCATTTGCTTTGCGCAAAGTTGAGTCTCATATGCTCATGCTGCCAGAGGTACTGGTTGATTGAATTGTGATACAAAAACAACAGAATGAAACTCCAATTAAGCCTAAAATATTTTATTGTTTCTTCAAAAATTGTTTTCATTTATTTCGTGATTAGAACAAAATTAAAGCTACTCAAAAAAACTAAAACACATCACCATAAAGTACACTTTTGCTCAGGATTCATTCTGCTACCTTTTGGACATTGAAAGGCTTCCGAAAATTCCACCATATTCGCTAATGGTCCATTGACTCGATATTTATTTGGCGAATAATCACTTTGATCGTAGTTCTTCAAATAGCTCAAAGTTCCATTCGAGCACCATGACTGAAATTTGGCCCAATCAAAATAATGTAAAGAACATGCGAAAAAAACATACTGTTCCATAGCCAATGAAAAACAACTGATCCAAAGTATATTGAGATTCATGCAAAAGTGTCCCTTTTTGGGCTTCTTCTCGAAATGCTTTGAATGCTTGTCGAATACCACCATTATCAGCCAAATTTTCATTCAAACTCAAAGTTCCATTGACCTGAGAAAAAAAAATTTTTTGGAGAAATTTCTGATTTCAGTCATTTTTACAAACCTACATAAACTCCAATTTCGTCAATAAAATACTGATTGTATTGGTCGATGAAGCATTTTGTACGATTTTGGAATGCTACAGTTGTCTCTTGCGTCCACCAAGGCTTCTGTAAGCCATCTTGATTGTAGGTTTGTCCTTTACTATCAAAACCATGCGTTATCTCATGACCGATAATGCTGCCCAAACGGCTCAAATCCAACATTTTATTTCCGGTAAAATAGATGCAATTGAGCATTGCAATTGGCAAAACAATGCGATTATTGCCACGATTATAATAAGCATTGGTGTCAAAAGTCGATTTATCCCAACTGTAAGAAAAATGATACAATGCTAAATTGACTAGACAACATGATTCTTTACAAAGTACGACTTCTAGTGCTGTTCAATTGTGAGAAAAGGTATGCTTGTTTGAATGCTCGGATGCGTTGGGAGTTGCCAAAATGATCCCATTTGCAAATACGTAGATTTCGGTAGAATTTATCCAGCTTTTCTTTCTCCTTAACAAAATCTGGATAGCCAAGCATAATGAGCATGTTTTTGGCTTTCAATAAGGCGGCTTTTTTTGACTCAGCATCCATCCAATCCGAGTCTTCTAGAGTTTTCTGGAAACTCTTATGGACAGCTTGGACCAAATCAACAGCCTAAAAAATAGAGCAGTTTAAAGTTTGGCAAAATCTCTCAGAATTCTCAACCTCATTGAGTTTGTTTTGATTAAAATAATATTGCTGATAAGCATAGGCTACAGCAAAACTGACACTTGCAGTATCGGAGATGTCCAAAATTTTTCTCGTACAATACTCCCATCTGCAATGATTATCATGATTTTTCTCAGGAAAAAGTCGAAATTCTTCTCACCTCGGATAAAGGTGGTAATTTTTCGCCTTGTAATAGTTTTCAAATGCTTCACGCATTGGTCGAGTACTATCTGGTGCTGTAAAGAGGAATATCCGGAACATGGCGAAATTTTTGACCACATCCGGATCGGTTTGTCGGACCAAATTCAAAACACCATAAACCAATTTGGCTGAAGAAGGAAATGTTTTGAGATTTTTGGTAGCATTGATGCCGGTTATGCTCAGAAGATTGTTGAAGTATTCGACCCAATTTAGCTGGAAGTTGCTCGATTAGAGCCAAAATTTTGGGCGTTCCTCAACTTACATTTGTAGCATGTCCAAAATGGAATTCTGTCCAATTTTGTAGCTCTTCTAAAGTTGGATAGGCGCTATCAAAAGGTTTGATGACAGCATCATTTTCTACGATCTGGAAAAGACCGAAATTTGGCAAAATTTTGTTTTTGGTCTGAGCATTAAAGATTACCCCTCCTCTGGCTAATTGTCGCATAAAAGTTGCCATTGTGTCCAAATCATTTTGGATGTCTTGATCGGTTTTGTTAGCATTCGAGTTGACCAACAATTTGGACACTGTTGTCAAAAAAACATCGAACGCCTTTTTCGTTAGACTTCGGTATTTGTACTTTTTTTGGGCGAAATTATTGAACGATTCCATCAAAACTCGATCGTATGACTTCTCGAAATTTGGATGAATCAAACTCGGATTACTCAGCTCATCGGGCATAAGCTAAAAAATCAATAGAAACAACGAAAATCTGTCAAGCTTTTGGCAACACTTGGTTTTGCCCGAAAGTTGTGGTCAAAATTTTTGGCATCTCTCAAAGCATTGCTTAACTTTTTGGCAAAACTTAGCTTTGTCAATTTTTTGGCAATTTTTGTTTTCGTCTAAATTACCACTACGAGAAGTCCCTCAGTGCTATCAAATTGTGGATAGACAACAAAATTGAATAATAATGGAATCCCAAATTGGGCTGACATCTTTCCAATATCATTCCAAGAGAAATTTTGATTGCCTTGATTCGATATTAACGGCATTCCACCCCATTCATCAACGATCTTCAATTCTGGGAGTTCTGAGTTTTGGGCATCGAATAGTTCTGTATTCAGACAAGCCTTGTAAGCCGTTTTGACTTTATTTAGAGCTACTGGATCATCTGGAGAGCTCGCCGAAGAGAGAATGTCTAAAAATTGATGATAAGGTGGTAAGTCCGAAATTTCGGCATAATAGAAAGCATGATTGAAAAGAAATACAAGAAAAACGCATAGAAAGGTAAGCTGAGGAAGCATCAAGATGGGAAATACGAAGCAAAACATACTTAATCCATTAATTAAGCCACCAAACCAACAGAATAGTAGAATTAAGCATGTCCAAGAATGGGAAAAGATATGCCAAAAAATTGAGAGCAAAGCCAAAAGTATTTACGTCTTCCTAATTGGATCAGTTGATTTTCCAGCAAATTGAAATGATCAACATAATTTTCGCCATTTTGAAGTGGATGCACTTGTGAAAAATTACCACAAGTGAATTGATAAAAATCATCACATGGATCTATGCTCTGATCCAAATAGCTCAGTTGTCCAAAATCTGTAAGAATACTCAGAAATTTCTACTCAATTTTTGCAAAATTCAAAATTTCTCACCTAAATCACGAATGATTCGATCAGCATTCGACAATAATAATGGATGGTAACAAATGATTACTAGTAGAAATTTTAGCATGGTTCTCAGTAATACAACAAAATCTCAATTATGTAGCGAAAAACTGCAGGCGTTACTGAGGATAGTAGTTATTTATTAGATATGGGATTCTAAAAAATTGATAAGATAACAATCAATTTATTGACATCTTGTGAAAATTGTGAAATTTCGCCTCCTTTCTCTCAGAAACATGTCGAAAAGCAACGTAGATATTGTTGGCAACTTCAAAGTCTTATCAGTCGATAATTCGACGATTTAATGCATTGATCTTGCTTTGGAGATAAGATTGCTTAGCAAAAATATTACGTCATGTTGCAGAACAAAATGCAATATCCTCAAATAAGGTAGCTAAGTTGCCCAAAACGAAACCCACCAAAGAATCTTGCACTTTAGCACAAGTGCAAGTAATGCTGCGTAATCTGTGAGGAATTATTTATACTTTTTAGGTTCAGTTAACGTGAGATATTTTGATTCTTTGATTTTTTGCGCAGCAAAATTTACTGTTGTGCTAGAAAAAATTTTGCACTTGGCCCAAATACAGAATGATCTCATGTACATGTCTGAATTTGACTCTTATGAAGGTTGTGATATTTTTATATGGGCAGAGGCTCTTTTGCTGAAGTGCAAGTGCAATGAGAACTCTATTCTTGCACTTTGCAAATAAGTGCGATATTTATTTCACAACTTGATTGTGAAGTGAAGTGGAATATTCCAGCACTTTTGCCGCATATATGATCTTTGTAGTAAAATTTTGCACTTTTGTGCACTTTTGTTTTATCGATGGATTTGCACAAAATATTGTATTGGTACTATGCTAAGATTTAGCACTTTACACAAGTGTGAAGTTTGGAGTATGGTGCAATTTGATCTCTTTTGCACAACAACATATCAAGCACTGCTGTAAAGTATCTTGCACTATGATCAATTTTGCCCATTTACGAGAGTGCAAGTGTTAAGTGCTGTACATTTTGGGATCGCAGAAACGCATATTGTCACAATTCTTTCAACTGGGTGATCGATAGAAAACACATTGGAATTTGATTTTCTTGCACAGCAAAATATAGAGCAATGCTACAAGAAATAATGTGCCTTGCACACGTATCTAATGACATCATGAGCGAAAATGGATTTTTATCAACAAATGTTGCACCATTATCGTGCAAACTTTAACAATCAAAAGTGCAAGTGTAAGAATCTACTTTTTGGAATTTCTCAATAATCCACGAGACTCTTGAATTCTGAAATTTATTGCACTTATTCCAGAATATGTAATACTATAATGCTAGAAGTTTGCACTTCAGCAAAAGTGCAAGTGAAAAAATGTACATCTCAGGATTTCCTAATTAACTACAATTTTACATGGCTATTAGACTCAGTTCATTTTGCACTTATACAAAAATAATTTGCACATTGCACGAGTGTAATGTGCAATAATAAATATTCAGAAATTCAGTTATTTTAACAATCGAGAGAACACGACCAAATCCCATTTCGAAATCCAAACACTTGCAAATTTCGTAACTAAAATCCGACAGATTAAAGAGGGCGCTGTAGTGCCATTAATCTTACCGTAGATACAACAACGTTTCAACAATTGGACTTGAAGGCTAACACAATAAAATAGATAATTATATAATTGATAAGGTTTCGATCAATTTCCAATTTATTTCCACAAAGATTATTTTTATCAATCAATAAAAAATTAAATAAATATAAAAAAATAAATATATAATGCAATAAAAAATGTTATCAGGTGTGCTTGAAAGAAAAAACAAATAACAAAATTGATAACAGATGATCAAAATATCGATTTGAAATTTCAATTAACAATTCCATAATTAATTGATTGTTTTATTGATGATTGAATCATAATTAATCCAAATTGAATACTAAACACACATTTATAAAGAGATAGAGATAGAGAGAGAGAGAGATAATTGATAACACTTAATTTGACATAGTAATTAATCACAATAATTAATGATTCAATAACTGATGATTTCCTCATCTTCATCATCGTAACTATCTTCAGCTCCTGGTTCTCCCAAAGCATTCACAAATTCTAAAAATTAATCGACTAATTAGAATTAAGTAATAAATCAATGACTTAAGTAATTACCGTAGAAATCTATACGTCCATCTCCATCAACATCCACTTCTTTGATCATGTCCTCAACTATACAAAAAGAATAAGCATGTCAATAAATAACAAAGTTGGCTCTAATTTTATTAACAAATGATAGAAAATGAGAGAGTTAGATTAACAATAAGCATGAATATGAGCGAGATAGAGATACTCACTTTCCTCCTCTGATAGATCTTCACCTAAGCATTGCAATACCGCCCTTAAATCCGATGCTGTAATATAACCACGATTATGCTTATCGAACACACGGAAAGCATCTCTCAATTCTTTTTCTTCTTCATCACGACTTAAAATATAATTCGGATCCGTACTGTTATTAGTCGACCATGCTACCATATCAACAAACTCCTCAAAACTAACATTACCATCACCATCAATATCGACTTCTTGTAGCATTTGTTGTAATTCTTCGGTACGTGCAAATTGACCTAATGATCGCATCACTCTACCTAATTCCTCTTTTGTTATGCTACCATCACCATCTTTATCGAATAAACGGAATGCTTCACGGAATTCCTTCATTTGACTACGTGACACTTCTGAATGACGTACCGACATACGTATTGTTGGTTTTAATGCTTCCTCTTCATCAGCATCGATCGAATCATCACAATCAGCATGAGCATTATTATCATTGGGCTTTGTTATAATTGTTGTTGTTGTTGGTTGTGGTGGATCAGGATCGATTTGTGTTGCAACATTGTCCGGATCTGATGTGCCACTTTGACGTGTCTACGAAAAAATATTAGGTTAGATTATGACGTCATTTTAAAGTGAGGTTAAGTTATAATTATTGACATTACTCGTATATTTTTCAATACTCACAATTAGTGAATTATAGTTTTTTTCTGATAAACAACAATTTAGTGATTTCCCCATTTTGTATAATCACTCTTACTTAAGTTTCGACAATGAATTAATTCGCTGATTTATAAGCTTAAGTATAATTTTTCATGATTAGGGTTTTCCCAATTGATTTCTAATGAAATTACACATTCAAAAGTCACGAATTCAATTCGATAGCCAATCAATGATTATTATTTTGTAAGAGAAATCGGAGAGAAAAGTCTGATCTGATAAAAGTTGGAAATTGGATTGAAATCGTTCAGATCTGATTGAGATAAGGCTTGTTTTTCGGTTGTTTACTGAAAACATTGAATTCGTCACGTTTCAAGTCTAAGGCTGGAAATGTACGTGACTTAATTCGCACACACTTAAGTATGCTGCGTCATACGATAACGAACTGTCATTTAGGCACGTACACAACTATAGGCGTTAGGCTGTGTTTACAGTAGATAGCATCGTAATCTCGATATAACGGACAATTATTTTCCAGAATTTAGCTGAAATTTGATCAAATCCGTACTCGGTTAAGCTGTATTTACTATTCATATTCTCGAATTAACGGACTATTCTAATGAACCGTTTCAATTAAATTAGCACACATTAGGCTGTTTTTACAGTTAAAAAACAATCGACATTGTTTGATTAACATGACATAAATTTTATCGCTTCTCACATAACAAAAGTGAAAAACAAACAAACATCAACAGAGATCAAACAAAATCATGTTTAAATATTACGACAAATTCAAATATTTGATCGACTGGTTTTTATTATTTCGATGTTTTTATGTTGGTATTCATTACGAAATTCATT